>CM072160.1:18624073-18849073 GCA_036850595.1 Rhyacichthys aspro
TGCATATGGTGAATATGTGTATTTTGCAAACCAACCTCCTTATGTTTCTTCTTCCTGTGCCTCTAGTTCAGGTATTGGTTTAGTTTAGAGTTTAGAAGGAACTGGTTACACTTCATGAAAAAAAACTTTTTGAGTGCAAGTTGCTTTGGTTAAAATGTATCATTTTCAATATCTATGTATTTGTGTTTTCATTGTAATATTGCCTGGTTTCTCCCTAGATCTGTAGTTATCAAACTGTGGCCGGAGCCTGGGGTTCTCAGGCTTTCTTGGGTGGTACTCAGGGAGACGTAGAGATTTATTTATAAGCTAAAATATAAAATATAAAATAAAAAGTCACGGTTGAACCCTGTGCGTAGTCCCAGTTCAAACCATGGTTACACCATCTAATTGCAGTACATTTGGATAACACTTGATGAGCAGAACTGAAACAATGAATAAATATAAACATGTATTTTACTTGGACTTTAATATTAGAATAATGTTATGACCAGTTGTATGAGACAGAAGAGTGGGAGGGACTCAAATATATTTTTTGAAGTGGCGCTTTTCAGTTGAAATAAGTTTGATAATCAAGTTTGAGAAGTCATTTTAGAGACAGAGCTGGACAAATTACACAAATGCTTCTACCTAAACACACTATATTACACACACATTTCTAGCAACTATAAATGTAGCAAAACTCTTAAAATATCCAAATGTCCAATATCCATAATGCTAAAAAAGCTTGAACTGCAATAATGACATTTCGTGTGTTGGCTAACCGGGTTTGGCACCTTTACATTGCTGTCCATCAATGTTATACTGTGGGGAAATCAAATGAAATTATAAAGTTAGCCAACTGCCTTGTGTTTCTTTTGATATTTTAAATATGCACTTTTTACATCCCTTGGGGTAAACTCACATCACAATATTTGTCAAAGGTATCACAGATGGATATTTTTTTGGAATACAGTAAAATAAACTTTGTCATAAATTAGAACCAGGTATCTGGAACCTCACTATTTCTTTTTCCTGTGAGCTGTCATCTCTCCTATTTGCTTTTTCCACTCTCTCTGCTTTGCTTTGACAGTCACTAACTAGCTGCTGAAATCTGGATACAGCGTAGCCGACAGATGCTGGCACGCTGACCTTAGAACTGCTCTAATGTCAACGTGCCCTCTGAAAAAAAGAAAAAAAAAAGTCCCCATAAGAGCGCCGCACCGCCTACACGCAACTTGGCTTTGAATCGAGCAAAGCCACAAGTGAAACCTCAGCTGCTCGAAGTCTTTAGCAGCCTTCTTGCCTCGCCCACTGCACGTTTGCAGTTCACATGCACAGGTACAAAAGGTTCTGAAAGTGAAAGTGTGGTTTTTCTGCACTGTTTCCACTGAAGTCACTGGTTAAATGTTGCTGTCCTACACAGATTTGAACTGTTAGCTTTCCTCTGTTCGACTGTAAATGTGCCGCTTTGCCTCGCAGCTAGCTATTTTCTGCGTAATGTCTGACCCATAGCCGTTGTAGTGTACTATTTGTGACCGCCGCATTAAGTAAGTGGCCCTAAAGCTGCAGCTAGGTCATGTCTGGAGGGGAGTGCTTTGTGCTGAGGCTGGCAGTGTGGTTGAAGCCATAACCTGTTATTAGCCTAGCACTAGCTCAGCAGGTCTGGAGTTGAATCTAAGGCGCCAGGTGAGAAAGGAAGGACCACAAGAGAAGGGGAACTACCGAGGCCTTTCCACAGGCAGGATTTCCCCTTCTTGATTGAATCGTTTTATAATGTGGTCATAGATTATAGCCGATTTGAGTTGGTTATGAGTAAGTTTCATACTGGTGGGTTGAAACCGGTTTAGCAGATCAAAGTAGTAACACATTGCAGACATTTAAGATCTTCACTGAAGTTCCTGTCGGCTCATTCATTTATTTTCCATCTGAAATAATAATGAATTATTTCACTTTGTTTTGGTGTGTGAGGTATACTCAGGATAGTCATCAACCATCTAACATTCACATTTAAATACAATTTGACGCAGTAGGCTATGTCTATGGATTGTAAAGAGAGAACAACTTGAGAGCCAAAGCCAGTTTTGGTTTTTAACCAGTTCACATTTAGTTAAGTTTTCTGGCTCAAGAAGGCCATTTGGTTTCATCGTCAAGGAAATTTGCTTGACAATGTCTATTACTGTCTGTTTTGGTTTAGAGTTTGCAAATTGGACTTGTCAGATGTGACCAAAGTCTCATCATTATAACCCTTCACAAATAAACAAAATATTATTTTTTTTGGCCTTAGAATTTAAGCACTTCTCACTTTGAGGCAAAACTGCCATTCTGTGACAGTGGTTGGTCAGTGGTTCACCTTGTCCTATTCACCTACAGGCAGTAATCTTCACTGTAATATGTTGAAACGCAGGCACATGCATTCTGCGTTCTGGGACATTTTAAGATGAAAGATTTGACCAACTGATGCAGCAACATTGAATAAATGGGTTACTGAATACTGAAAAAACTTGGTTATGGTTATTTTTAGACATGTATTATGCTTAGTTATAATTAAGACGTTAAAGGCACAAGGACACATATGCAATTATGAACAATTAAATTAAGTCTCTGACTCAATGCAACCTTCCCCGAGTGGAAAAACACAAATTCAATATAATATTAGAAAAACTTCAGCATATTTGGCTCTGACCAGATGTGCCCGTTGGCTAATGACTATGTTCTATAGCCAGTCTATCTAATTAAAGGCCCAGATTAATTACATAATACATTACTGTTCATTAGCCTTTCCTTCACATAGTATCAGCTCCTGCCGCGTCATGGAAGCAGTAATTACCAGTCTGAACTGATACTAACCGTGAGGTGTTTGTGCGGCGTCTGGACATATTGATCTTTACACTTTCTCAGCTCTTAGGAATCTCCCTTTAAAACAAAAACAGAGCCAAAAAGCGGCGCAGCAGATTGTCACATTAGTGCATTGACAACATCCAGCGGCTACGGTGACTTCATATGTTTGCACTTTGATAGGTTATCCTCCTGTCATAATAATGAACCGACCGGTGGTAATCACTGACCTATTTTGAAAAGTCAATGCGGCAATGATCATAAAAAGACAGCGGAATAAAAGTGGCACACAGGAAATCTAAAGCTGAGGGGCCTTGTTTTATTATTTACACCGTTGGACTCATTATAACCGCCTGGAAAAAAGGCATGATTGTTGCCATTAATGTTGCGTAGCAGCGAGGAACAACAAGCCTTAGGGTTTGAACGACCCAGAGAGCATCAATGTGTCGCTGTTAGCCGAGGTATAAAAAGAAACCTGTCTCGCGGGTCATTTCTGTTTTTAGACCCATCTTAGATTAAAATTGGAAAGTGACCCCGGGATATAGTAGCAGTCAGAAATAGGTCGTCTCTGGCTGGTCTCTGTACCCGCCCCGTCTCGCTCCTCTGTCCCTGCCTTGTCCGATCCCGCCCGGGACGTGATGCATTGGAACGAGCGACCACAGCTGATTGCAGACTCGTGTTGCGGCAGAAAGGGGCCTTTTCTCAACCCGCTGACGTCAACCTCGGATAATTCGATTTGGGCTGAGGAGAGGGGCGAGAGCAGGCCGGGATACAGAGTGGTCAGTGTGGAGCTAACGAAATTGACTTGAGCGGTCCGTGAGCCAAAGTAGCAAGCAGTAGATGGCTTTCCAGGACAACACTCTTTTCAGATGCTCATTGTCAGAAGCTGATGTGACGGTCATAAAGTGCGGAGAAATTGCGTGTCACAGTGAGGAGAACGTTAATAGCTAGCAGGGATTGGTGTTTGTTAGGGTTATACCAATACCACTTCTGCAGGACTAACCTAAAATTGAGTATGATTCAAGTCTTTAATATTGATAAGCCATTCATAGATTTCAGACCGATGCTGATTTTTCACATTTTATCAGTGGCTTGTTTTCCTTGTTTCTCTTCCTCTATTTTTGTTTCTGTTTGCAACATTTCAAAATTTGATTCAAATTCAATTTACTTTTGATGGAAACACAACCATTGCCATAGTCATTTTGAGAATACACTTCTATTTTAGACATTAAAATTAGTGTTATCTCATAATTCCATGGTGTAAATGCAGATGTTGCTACGCAAGCTAGAAGTTCTACAATCAAATCTTCACTTGAAGATTCTGTTTTTGCCGTCCCTGTCTCAGCCCCACCTCTCACTCCCAACCAGAGCGTAGTCACCTTTCCTGCTTCTATGATTTAAAAAAAGGTAAAGCCAGACCAATTTTTCACCACAAAATACTAATATGTTTCTTTAAATTGACGTTTAGAGGTTACCTGAAAGTTTTAGCTTTGGAGTTTACATTTGTAGACTCTAGTCATCCTGTAATTATCTCCGCCTCGTTAAACATTGCATCAATGCATTGCCAACATTTATCCATGTTTATTTTGCTGCCCGTTTCTTTTTTTTTTTTTTTTAGCTTTTTCACTGTAAAATAAGGCTTATTTTGCAACAAAACCCATTTCTTCGTGGTCCTTTGTTGTTGACATCAGTGTCAACCAATAGCCCTAACCCTAACCCTTTTTACTGAAAGTGAGCTGTGGGCTGCTCATTCTCAGCTATTAAAATCTTTAATAATAAAGCCTAGATCACATTCTAATCTAATTTTTTCCACAGATGACTCCTGTTACAAAAAGCGATAGCTGATTAAACTGTAAAACTAAATGCAACAATAGAAAAATCAGGTAATGGACTCTAAGGCCTCTGTGAAACTCTCCTTTTTGCAACCCTCTGCATGGAATCTGAGCACAACTGAGTAACCCTTCCCCCAAACGGTGCACTAAACTTGGACTGAGAACTGCTGAGCTAAAGATTGATCACTCTTCTAGACTCAGCAGACACATGATAAATAGGCCAGGCCGGTCTGGTGCGCTTTGCTGAGAAGCTGTATTCCCAGTGACACTCGAGGATCTTTCACCACCTCATGATAGTGTGAGACGAGTGGCGCGGTGGAGGGCCTATTAGAGGACATCCTGCCCCATTGTATCAGCACAGGAAGAGCTGGCCAGGCCTGATACTGAGCCCACCGACGCTGGACTTTCTACACCGAACGCCGCAGAACGTGGCGCGAGAAAATAGCGAGTTCAAGAGCCACTGCTTCCTCATCAGAGCGCTGTCGTCTGACGGGGCAAAACAGGAGGAAGAGGAAACGGGGGGCCCTTATACAGGTAGTACCCTCGGCAATGGAGGACGTGGCCGCACTGTACTTCTCAATAACAATTTGACACTTACAGTCTGACATCGTTTTACATCCAAACAAACAGAAGTGCTCCAAAGAATGATAAATGACCTACTTACTTCTTTTAGCTAAGCCAGAGTTCTGACTATTGGACGAATGACTCAAAACTTGGACGATTGACCATAGACTTGCACAATGAATCTGGCTAAACTGGCTCTGACCTTATATTACAGGCCATGTTTGTACAGTTAACTTCATCCTTGTTTTTAAATGTAGCGGCTGCCAAGAAATCAAGCCGGAGCTTAAATCCAAACTCATATGTTTATGTGCAGTGGTCACCATCACAGCACAACTCTCTCCTGCAAACCTCCCCTTTACCATCTCAGCAACGTTCGTTCAGCAGCGACAAGTCAACAACCAGCACCGTCTCCCAACATCATGATAGGCCTTTCTACAAGTCACTTCGTTTGGTTGATAATTTTAAACAGTTTAAGAAAATTTGTGTGATCTTTGTGGCATTTGTGCTCTGCAACCTATAATTTTACCCCAGGTGTCACCCACAAAACCAACACATATCGTATTTAGTTTAGTTTTGCTTTAATTAACATAGAGTGTGGCAATATTGATTTGTTCATATGCCACAGGTAACTTTTAAAAAGTGCACCCCTTTTGAGAATTGAAAGGCCTTTACCACGTTACGCACTAAGGTGTTTACAACATCTCTCAAAATTCACATGATTTTGCAAACATACAGCACTTCAGAGTCACACTGCTAGCGATGGAACATTTATGTAAATTTGGCCGAATGCATTCTGTACTGTACAGGAGACACGGCACGGAGGAGATTGATTGACAATGGTCTACAGTCCCTTAGCCAATCAGGACGCAGAATACAATGCATGAGTTCTCCCTTAGCCAATCAGGACGCAGAACACAATGCACGAGTACTTCCTTAGCCAATCAGGACGCAGAACACAATGCGTGAGTACTTCCTTAGCCAATCAGGACGCAGAAAACAATGCGCGTTCATATACTGTAAAAAAAAAAAGCATGCAAAATTGCACTAAAAAAAATCCGCGAAACAGCGAGACCGCGAAAGTTGCACCGCGTCATAGTGAGGAATCACTGTATAAAAATGTAATTGGATTGTACAGGATTGGAAGTGTTCTGCTGACTCGCTCCGTGCCATACCCATGGAGCTTCACGTTCACAGTTCACATGCTGAGCTCTGGCTGAGGTCCTGACTCAGACCTGAGTGGCTCATGGGCGCAGACAGGGCCCGGCTTGTGTCGGCCCAGCTTGCCATGCTAAAATATGTGCATGTGTTGCTATGTGCGACACAATGTGCGTCTGTAAAATGCACAGAGCTGCGACTGTGGAACGACGGGGATATTTTTCACCTCTGATCGCTGGAGCGGCGGGGCTGGGCTGCTGCCATAAAGATGCAGTGTGTGGCTCACTGCTGGGTGCCTGTGTGGCAGCGCTCAGGGGAGGGGCTGCCGGGGCGGACATTAGGAGCCTGTTACCCCAGTTCAACCTGGTAAACACGGGATATCCCCGAGCTGTTTCCACTGCGTCTAACTATAAATCATCAAGGTCAGAGAGTGGAGTGGATTTCTCCTTATCTGTGCTGCTGTATTACACAACATGCATATGTGCTACAAGTATGTTATGTATGTGTGTAGATATAAGTTGTAAGACTGCATGATATGAGAAAAACATGCAATAACTATTTCGTATATATGCAATAATGATGCTGCAATGTCTGAATGCTCTTTGACATAGAAAAATATGTTTCATTTATTAAATTTGACATAAAATATAACATAAAATATAACAAATACAAGGCTCCGGACTAACTTCCACTTGTCAAAAGTGGAGCTAAATCAAAAAGAGACACCACAGTTTATTTAATACTTGGACAACGATTTTTAGGCAACAAGAAAATGTCAATCATATTGAAGACCATAATATTATTGCGTTACAGGTAGTTTATTTGCGATACTGATGTGATTCATAATGTTCCGATAATGATAAATTTGCAATATATAGTGCAGCCCTTGTAAGCATGATCAATTCCAAAAAATAAACAGGAAATTACTGTAATATAACTGGTATTTGCTGTAAGATGTACTGAATTGTATTTGCATTTAAATATAAATGAAACAGAATAAGTGACACTGGAAAAACACTGTTAATTTGACAGAACTTTAAGCTTAAGTCAAACCTCTTTGGAAAAATGTTGAATGGAAGTCTCTGGGGGAGCTGCAAACTATTTTTCAAACCAATCCATTGTGGCGTTTTATAAATGCAGACTAGCATTTTTTGTTTATAGGTCTTTACATCATTTTATGCTTACTTTTTGTTATATATTTTTTTCTTTCTTACATCTAATTCCTCCTAAAAGGTGCCCAAATCAGTGCCACATAAACAAGAGTAGCATGTCATTAACACCTCATTTGTGTTTATTTATGCAAAATAGCCGAGTGCTTTTTGGTTTCAGTGTTACCTAGCACTTTCTGTCAAATACATCACAGGACTATGCTAATTTGAAACCTAACACAACTCAAATACAGTATTAACCTGTTTATGTTAGATGTCATAGCTTTTATATTAAATCAAGAAGGCCTTTATGTGCCCCTTATATGGGTGGATGCATTGGTCTCACTTCATTTACTAATACAGGGTTAGTGAATTAATTTTTTATCTTAAATTTGAGGCTTTGCATGGTATCCCTGATATATCTACACACTCATACTAGTCTTCAACAACAAAATGTAGTGTCAAAATGTTGAAATGTGAAAGCTAAAACTCACGGGTTTAAACAAAACACATTCAAAGCAATGTCAAAAAAGGCAGGTGGTGAAAATACCTACTTAGAACAAATGTTTTAGAAGTCACAACATTGCATTTCCATTTAAGCTCTCTAGTTATTTTCTGCAAGTTTTTGTTTTTTTTTAGCTTTAATGCACTTACCTGTTTACCAGAGCTAAAATTAGCATGCCTAATGCTTTCTCAGAAAAAGGGAAAAAACATAGCCTACAGTAAAAGGAGACTTTAGGAAACACAGTCATAGGCCTTTTTTCACAAAGTAGTGCTCTTATGCTGTGACACACATGATGTGACACATCATAGTACATTAGGTAATAATAGGTTAGATAAGACAGTTCTGCCTGTAATGCTTTATAGTATATATACTGCTGTTAGTCAGGGCCATATCATTGAGACCAACCCCAGAGCGGAGTGTAGACCAAATTCAGCAACAAGAATAACCTAAGACCATTACCAAAATATAATAAGAAGGGTCATAAATAAGAACAAATACCAAGGAGTAGCCATAACATTCCATACTATGAGTCAAGTTTCCACAAAATAATCAAAGAACTTAAAATGAAAAGCTAAAGTGTAAATTTGTATCATCTCAGCTCATTAATATATGCCAACAGAAGCCACTTAGCACCAAAGTCCTCTATGTACAGCTGTGGTGTGCTCCTCGCTACCTGCATGAACTTCATATCCATGTCTAAGTTTAAAAGACACAAGGCACAAACAAGAAACAGTATTCTGAACTGAAAACTTAAACCTGTTTTTTTCACCACCTTATATAAAACATAACGTTAAGTGTATTTGCTTCTCAACAGTTTATGAAAATGCCCAAAACTTTGGAGTGATAATTTGGCCTACAACAGGTTTTAGTTACTCAGAAATTGCCACTTGTGGTTTAAATACCTTGGCCCACATTTTTAAACACTGTGTCATGCTCAACCAGGACACCATGACCCTGGAATCTTGGTTTCGTCTGTTATCAGGATGACACCAGCCCAGGTCACAACAGAAGGTCCATGTGAGTAAGCTCTGTTTCACTACACCATTTGTTTTGGAAATATTTACCTAGAGACATCTGATAACTTTCCTCATGCTTATGGTAATCAATTTGACTTTATACGGCTCCAGTAAAATGATAAGGCCAAATTGTTTCCCAGCTGTGAGCGGAACTGAGAGGAAGAAAGAAAAAAGTGGCGGAAATGGCGGAAGACGAGGAAGCCAATCTGTTGTTTCCTATGGTGACGTCTGCATCAGCTCTCGCACCGCTCTCACAACAGCACTTCCGCTCTCACCACAGGCCTGACATGACATTTGCATCTGGTAAGAAGACAGACAAGCAGGTGGATAAGAGCGAGGCGAGGAAAAAAGTACACACTGCAAGTAATCTCTGCAGCCGAGCACGGGTAATGGAAATGAAAATGCAAACGACTGCAGAGCCAGTTTAAAGCTGCCAACATGGCTGACTCACAAACCTGTTCCATTCACAAAGTGTGTCAGTGTTTAGTCTCCGTCTGTGTAATATTTGAGTTTCTCTCTGAGGACACTGTCAGGATGTTTTTGCATTCTTTCATCTAAAGGCTACTCTGTTCCCATCAGAAATCAGGGAGACTAGCGGCACAATGAGAAACAGATTTGGGAGTATTTTGAGACAAGTTAGGATATTGAACGCAACAGTGTTATGGAACTAGTAGCAGTTTTTGTCATACCTTTTGTGTGACTCCAATAACATAGTAGAGTAACTCGATTTGTTCCGAGAAAAAAGTGCTGTAGCTGTGGAATTATTCCGATTGACTTTCCGAATTACCACATACTAGTGCTGTCTTTTCAGAAACCTAGAGTTAAGTAACGAAATTGTTGTATCGGACAAAACTGTTTCAGTGGCAAAAATAACAGAAAAGTTACAATGATTGGGGAAAGTGCACATCAACAGTGCAAAAATGGCAAAACTTGTGCATGTAGCGAATGTGAACAATAGCCGGCAACATGGATTAGCTCATAGATTGCTTGCTAGCTTAGGTATTTTTAACACAGTTTTTCTCCCATCATTGCTCTCCCACTGCAGACCATAAGAGGTGGTCCAGAATGTTTATGGAAAAGACAACTGAACGTAAAAATGACCGATTGTGTAACTATCACAGAATATTGAGCACAAGAGACACCTGCCAACCGCTAATGCTAGCCATATCACACTTAAGCTGGCTCCAATAAAAACATAATGCCAATTCAATCAACAGTTAGTGAAAACAGTAATTTGACAGCATGACCCTATTGTTCTCGTTCAGGCTCAGATCCAACTTTTCCGGTTCCGAACATAGTTATTTTGTAGTGTGAAGACTTCAGTTGGTTTGTTATTAGTTTTATGAACCATGGCAGTTATTGCATTTCTCATGTTTTCCTAATGCCATGGAGATCTAGTAACCACACAGGTGTAACAGGTGTAAACCAGAACAGATCAACTGTCTGGAACAAAGGGGAACGCCCACTAGCTTGGCAATAAACTCCAAGTTAGCACGCTAACTTCACGAGCAGACATTAGCACACTGTATTATGACTGTAGCTTTCTAGTATTTTGACACTTAACAAACCTTTAAATACCATAATATATTAGCCTTCTCTTAGTTGTCAATGATTTCTACCAGCTTGGTTTGTTGACCATGGAGGCCAAATAGTTTGGTGACTTTCCACAGAAGTGGCGTCCATCTTGGTTGTTTACAATGGGCTTCAGTGATCTCTGTCTTGGATAAGATTTGTCCAAGTGTTCAACTTGGGGAGAACTAAAACACTAATAAAAAAAAATGATCAAAAACCTTGGACTTATGCAATGAGAGATTACATATGCATCAAAAGCAATCTTTGATAAAATCCAGCTTTGGACATTGCTGTCTATTTTGGACTCAAAACACCACTCATTAATCTGATTAGCTAATACAGTACGTGCACTCCTCCATCAGCCAAAAACATTACAATTTAGCACAAAGAATAATTCTACCATAGTAAAACACCAATCATTCATAAAAAGAGCTTGAAGAAGATCCAAAGTTTTGTTTTACAATAAAGTATTACAATTCTAAAACCCAGTACATGATGAATTCAAGTCCATCCATGAGGCCAGCTGCGGGCCACCAATGAAGGTATATACGTTAGAGAGGGCTAAATGCATGTGTGATTGTGTGATAATGCCTGCCCAGTCTGACAGGCACCGTGCATAATCGCTTTAGGGCGGGAATTGCACAACAATGTGGGTCTGGGTAATGCCTGTGGTTTGGGGCCCTTGGCAGAGAGAGGTCCCGTAAAAGAGAGCAGCACAGACACACACACACACACACACACAAATTTCAAGAAGTAATGAGGAATTTCACTTCTCATTTAAATCTCATCAGCATTCTCTATTGTCAGTGTAAAACAAAGCTTGGGTCGCTCTTAGGATTTTCCAGTAAGTGATTTGACAATGTGAGCAAGTGCCTATTCATCCAACTCGTGCCTGGGTTGCCCCATTTCCAAAACACACAGTCACGTGCACTCCTAGCCCTACTACTGAAGCCGCGCTCAGAAAAACACAACATTATGACTCACGGCAAATGACTGTTTACCTGAACGCACCGTGGATGGATGAGTACTATCTATTCTGTGGTGGCCTGTGTGGGCACCTCTCTGTTGCCAGCGTGAATGAGCCTCCTGGACATGGTTGGCCCTCTCACTGTTGTGGGACGGTCCACTCATTGAATCACAGAAAGTGAACGGACAAAACTCAACTTTAACTGTGTAAAGCCACTGTCCATTTAGCATTATTTGAACAAAAGAAAAGGCCACTTTAAAGGGATTTTCCTGGGTTCTTTCCAAAAGAGATACAAAAGTGTGAAGTACACAGCTGCTATGCTCAAGCTGGACTGAATTCCAAAAAGGCTTGTATAACAAGCATTTTTACTGTTTAGTAGATCAATAAACAGGTTGCTTGGCATGTGCATTAGTGCAATAAAAAATCCATAATTTTGTTGCTAGTAGTTGCAGACAATATCTTTCATTCATGCATTTGTTTTCTAGCATGTATTCTTTTATCGGTCTTAGGCACCTGGAGCCTTTCCCATCTTACATTTTTGAAGTACTTTACATTGTATAGCCACATACAACTGTTTTAAATGACTTACTGCTGTAGATAAAACTCTTTGAAACATCATTTCGTATGTATTAATGGTAGATATATAGACAGCCATTCTCTTTTACATTCATTCACTAGGGGCAACAGAAATGCCACATAAACGGCAGCCATCTTGGTTGTTTACAAATGGATATCATCGATGTATGTTCTCCTTTTGGAAATGGTATATTCTGGAAGCTAATTATAGAATTATTTTTATTGTTGAGAGAATATCACTCATTTAGTAGTGTATTTCATAAGATAGAAGTAAAAAATGTTGATTTAATGTCACTGTTTCATTTCTAAGTCAAACTTCAAACTATAGCTCCACATAACTTAGTGATAAAAATGTATAATCAGTCACTTCTTGACCAATCATGACCTGTGCCAAAGGGGGAAAGGTAACCAATCAGATGGTCAATAGGTAAAAGTCACTTTTTAAATTTTTTTTCTTTTTGTTTTTGACCCCAATGACATTGCAACTGGGAAAAGGTAGCGGGAAAAATACCTCATTGTAATTTAATAGTAAGGGTTCCTGTAACTAATTCAATTCATGATAAACGGTAAACTACACAGGTTTAAAGAATGTTTTTATGCAAAATTTGACAAGAATAACAAATATTTAAGGCATATGCACAGTAAAGCAGGTAAGTTCTTAGCCTAAAATGACCCGAAGACTGTAAATCAACATATGACCCTCACATTGCAACGTTGCCCAGACAGACCTGAAGTATGTGGATCTCCTGTCTGCTGTTTCTTGTCTTCCACTGACATCCTCAACAGGCTTTTAAAAGTTCACAGTCAAAACCAGACCCAGACGCTGCTACATATGGACTCAATTGTCAAAAATAATGTGTGGTTAACATGACGTGACTTCAGAATATTCCTCTTTTCACAGCCCACATAGACATAAACAGCCATGGGTCCTACAGACGGTACTGGTGCGCCACACTGACCCGCTTCTCTGGGGTTTGACTCGGTGAATGGTTATCAACAACAACACAGCGTACCCAGCGTAGGGGCGGAGGTAAGAACACATGTGGAAATGAGCGGGACACGAGCAAAACACTGGGTTGTGAAACATGCCCAGGGTTACATTCTGTTGCTCAATCCAACGGAGCGTGGACGGCCGGAGTTACATCACACGCTGACGGAACAGGACAACAGTTCCACTCAGCTGCACGGCTTTTGTACACACTTAGATTTCATATTATATCAAAAGTCTATGGCTGCGTCCACACTGAATGCAAAATGTGGCCGAAATCTGATCTTTTTTAACTACTGTTTTGTTTGATGGTCATTATTTGATTGGATCAGTGTCCATAATTGTTAAATATAAAACAAAGCTATTACAAAAGACACTCAAAATCTTCTTAAAAATACTTTTCTTATATTTATATATTACTTTTTTGTGTATTTTTCCGTCTATTTTTCTCTATCGCAACCTTAAGGCATTTTCAAATGGAAAGACACATGGAGATGACAGAATTAGAAATTGTAAACTGTTAGCAGCACACATACTTACTTTAGGCTAAGTTGTGACTGTCCTACTTTTATAGCTATTTTGGTCAGCCATGGTCCTTTTGATTATTTGATTATTTGTATAAATTCTTTGTATTGTAGTGTCTTTTCAATGTCATTTGTCTGGAATAACCAATGTCTAAATCACTGTAAATCATCTGTATCACGATGATGTATCACAAGAAGTAAGCGATTCAATAACAATACGTCCGATATGTTGTCCCACCTCTAGTGCTGTTCTTTTTTCTTGCTTAGTGTTTGTCAGCCATTTTTCTCCAGTAAATGCCCATGTACTTTCTCACTTATTTTTATGATTTTTTGAAAAAGAGAATGGCCCTCATTTACAACAATGTCAAGTTAAAACACACGGAATAAAGTTGGGGAAGGTTAGAATGTAGCTTGACCCACGCAATAGGTGCATTGACTTTATGTCAATACATGTGGTATTTACCCCAGAATGTGAAGAATGCTGGTTTGATTAGACAGAGATGTCACGTGATTCTGATTGGGCTGTTCACACTAAAAACACATTACTTTAAATCAGCTCTGAATGTGTTTGAATGTCCCCTAATAAATGATGTAATTCCATGAGATTTGACCTATTCACACTGAAATGAACAAATCCGATCTGTCCAAACCGCGCCACTTTTGAAGCAAGTGTGAACGCAGCCAAAGCTTTATTATGATATTTACCAAAAAAGGGACGGATACACTTTCTGTTTTCAGCACTTTCCCTAAGTATTTGTCTTTATTCTAGTCGGATATGTTATAGTACAGATTAAAGACCAGGTAAGGCTACTCATCACACTCACAGCTGCGCTATCCTCCTGTGTTGTACCATGACTCAGCACTTCAAAGCTCGGAGAGAAGTACGTAGACATCGGATTAAAATCAGTTTGGCAGGAAAGGCACAATAAAAGACATATAAAAGGCTGCTGTGGAATGTTCCCTGTGTCGGCCTGTCTGTCTGCCATCGTGTCTGTGCATCTGCCAGCAGCAGGGCTTTAATTATGAGGCCCAGGTTACACACTCATATATACACACATTCACACACACAAAGGAGAGTAGAGTCCCACATATCTCCAACACAGCGCCTCTCAGTTCCGCTGACTAACCAGTGGCACCAGACTTTGGCCTGCGGCTCCCTGATTCCGGTAAGTGTCTCGTTATGCAACTCCTAACAAGTGTCACCCAGCGCCAACTTAGGCTGCGTTTACACTCCAGGAGAAAGTGGTCCACATCGGATTTTTTATAAATAATTCTCGAAATAACTTTACATCAGATACAAATGGTGTATCCTAGGTCCAGAAGTGTTTTTTAAAGACATCACTGGTAGTCACATGTCTAATAAAGTTTATAAATCTTCAAATTTTTAAATTATGTGTTTAGTATTTAATTGTGACTGCTGTTACTTTTTGGTAGATGGTAGACTTATATTGATTATTTTAAATTGTTTTAGAATTTTCATCAATAACAGCTCTAATGATTTAGAATTTAGTGGGAGGAGTCTCACTTGTTTATCTAATGAAGCCAATTCAATTCTGATTAGCTTCAATAAATAACTGACTTTAATGGGTCTGTTTACACTACACAGTTCTATCTGAAATCCTTGATGTGAAATGGTGTGTTTTGTCCATTTGTTTTTATGATATTAATGTTTAATGGTCCTGAAAACCCATAATTTGGTTTAGAAGAAGGCATCAAGATATATATTTTTTATAATTCTAATAGGTTTGTTTATCTAAATTGTGTTAAAAACTATGTAAAATCCAAAAATCGTATTTTTATGTAACAATGACTTCTTAGCCATCTTCATAAACTGATACTCCAATATAAAATGTATATGTCAGTGTTTGTTAGCGCTGATCATTCTAATGCTAGACTTTAAACGTTTGTGACTGCTCTGTTGCCAATTTTACCAACATAGACTACAATATATACAGACATCTGGTAATTGGCAGACAGGGAATGTATAACCTGTATTCTCAACTTGTATACCATCAACCTTTTGAAAAAACAAACTGACAAACAACGAAGCAGTGTTTGTTCTATGGGCCACACAGTACAAAAATAAATATGGCATAATCACTACAGCATTTTCTAAAGCTGAGCAGATCTGTTTACTCACAATTGAAAACACAACAAAATATCTTTTTTCCATTTTCAGGATATCGACTAAATGGAACATGAATTTCATTGTATTAAATGTATCGTAACTGGGGGCACTTTTAAATCCAGTGTAAACATATCCTGAGAACTCTTCAGATCTAGTGTGCGTCTCTCTCTTCTTTGTGCCTTTCCATGTAAACGTTGAGTGCTTAGCTTCTTGGGGTTTGAACCCTTATTGTGGGCTGCTTTGTAAGAAGTAGTGAGGCGGGCGGTGTTCGGCGGGCTGGTGGGACGCACTGGCAGGAAATAGGGAGGAGGCTTGGGAGCTCTGAGAAACACAGCTGCCCCTCATGTCTTGGGGTCATGCCAGGCTTGGACTCCTCGACAGCCTCCGGGCGTGAGCGTGTGAGTGTGTGTGTGGAGAAACAGGAGGGCTGCTGTTCTGTGTAGCTCCTGGCTCTACTAATAGACTTTAATACATATTCAGAGCCAGTGAACTAAGGGATGATTTGCGATTAAAAAACATAACCTGCTTTGTGCTCACTTGGAATCACAACAACTGCATTTTATCTTCATGCTTTATCTATGTTCTGAACACTGGCATCAGTTTATCTGCTAAGACATAAAAATCATAAACTGTGTATGTATATGGATAGGGCAACTTCATAAACAAGGTCACCATGCTAAACAACACTATGGAGACAAAAAATAACTTCTTTAAAGATGTGTTTTTGGCTCGATTTATGGCTAAATTGATACAGGTCTGGACCATGGGCTCACTGTGGACATCAGGGATTAGGTGTGTACTTTTATAACAAATTAGTAAGCTTCCTCGTAATGTTCCTCCAGACAGTTGAAGAATGGTGGAAAAGAAAATGTGAATATAAGGCCTGGCTCCAAAAAACTTGACTCCCATTGATTCCCATTGAAATAACCTTACTTATACTCCAAGAGCATTGTGTAGAGATTGAGGAAAATAAATAGGCCAATCAAAAAATTCATTACCTTAGGCCAGTCAAAAACTGAACAGTCATTTGTTTGTTAGCTGACTTCAAAGATGTTCTTTTTAAGGCTTTAAGAACTATACTTTTTTTTAAAACAGGGATATCATTTCTGGCACAGTAAACTCAAATTACATCCAGAGGCAAATTATATTAAAAAGGGTTTAGAAATGACTACAGTATATTCTAATAAGACAGAAATACATGCTTTATGATTCAGAAGTAACTGGATACCATATTATTTTTGCCCTGAAGATTAGCATGCACCTCCACACTAAAACACATTTTAGGATTTTCAAAATAAGATGTACAACATTTTCAACTGTGTCCGTTTTGTTGTTGCTAAAATGGCAAAATATGGAACATTCTGGGAGACCTCACCGTTAGCCTACATCAATGAGTTTGTCAAGTTTAAGCTAATACTAGGACTAGTTTTTTTTTACACGTTTCAGCATCAGCAGTAAGTGAGACCAGCACACGTTAGCTTAATTTCGTATATTCATGTCAACAAAGCAAAACAACACACCACCAGCGCAATATATATTCCCGCCAGCAACATAATGCAGGAGTTTCACACTGTTGACCTATTATGACCAGCAGTCAGGTCACTTGCTGCTGAGAATTCACCTCACAGAGTGACACCTGAGCCTACCTACATTATATGTAATCCTGAGAGGGCCGGGAGTCAATGGGTGCGTGTACGCGGTAATGACCTATGTTTCGCTCGCTGTACAATCCGCTCGGACCGCGCTGTTTGTGTGCTCCGGCACAGTTTGTTTTGAGACCCGTGGGAGTGTTTATCCGTGTGGGCTGAAGAATTCCAGGTCAAGAGCGCACGGCGTACAGAGGAAAGCTACGGCTCGATTGATCTCCATGTTGACATCAAAGAGCACCTTGGCTGTCCAGCTCCACCGGCTACATTTAAATATTTATCTAGTGCTGACGTACATATAGTGGACAAATACAGCGAAGGACTCATTTCTTTGGCTGGTATGCTTTGTATATACAGTGTGGGGTTCTATGTGACAGGCATAGAGTGTGGAATAACATGGAGAATCCTATACTAATTTATATTTTTGGGAATCTGTCCCCTTTACCAAAGATGACGTAAGAGCATGATTGTAGCTGCTGCAGGCCTAATGAATGCACAGTTAATGAAAACTGTGACAGTAACCAAATGACGAGGATGCATCCAAATGCATGTAACTCAAAGTCCCCACATGCACACAAATATTTTTCATCTCCAATATATATTTCAAAGGGTAAGAAGTTGTTAAATTAACTGATATGTTATAGATCAGTAACAGAGTGAAAGGGAAATTAACAAGGAGTAAATTGGCTGGGAATTTGGGAACCAGGCTGCTTCTCGTTAGCCTGTCTTCATTAGGAAGTGTAGAACATGAAAGGGGACGCTGGCAAGTGTTCAAAGATTAACACCGGTGTTGGCCAAATTGAACAGACATGTGAGCTTTAAATACAACATGACAGGTCATCAGGGTTTCCAAGAATTCACTTTCCAGGACTTTTCTAGGAATCTATCTTGAAAGTCCAGGACAGTATTTTCTCATGAATGGTCATGTCATTTACAACGATCTCAGTTTTATTTCTTGATTCAAGAGCGTGATACGCAAAAATGTAATGCTCAGGCTTTTTCTCTTTGCTTTAGTTTAAACCAAAGCACAAACTACAGAAGCCTCAGAGGGTCAAAACTCACTTAACTTCAGATTTCATGTAGGTTTAGGGCATACACTGAATGTTGCATTGTTTATCTAAAGCCAGTTGAGTTTCAAACCTGAGGAGCTTAAATATAATACAAATTCCACAGCAATATGCATTATTAAGGAAATGTGATGTCATTATTGATTTACAGGTCATTTCTATGAGTAAAAACATACTCTCTAGATTTCCTGGTTTCACTTTTAATATAACTTTTGCACAGTTTTGTTGGCATTTTCTAATGATCATCATTTATTATGATTACCTCCAGTTCTACCTACTGCATCGTTAATAAAAGAAATAAATAAAAAAATTGAGGATAATTGAGGACAATTGATAAAAGATGTATTTACTGTAAAATTACCGTAAAAAGAATAAGATGTACAAAATGAATGAATTAGCCCCTGACAACAAGCTATGTTACTGACTCAACACTCTTGAAATCTGAATATTTAAATATAAAGCTTTCAACCACTTAATGTATCAACAATATATCACTTGTACTTAAAAAATGAGATTAAATATATCACATGTGCTTCTCCTTTAAGTGCAATGATTAATGCAGATCGCGGCGGCAACATTCTGCTTAGAAACAGGACTTAAATATAAATCGACAGTACAGCACGGCAAATGGTGATACATGGTTTGTGCCATCTGTTGGTCTTCCTGTTGGACGGCGCACAGTGCCAGGGCCGGTGTCCAGTCCACTCAGAGCTCCTCCAGGCCGGTCCCACCTGGCACAACTGTCCTCTCATTTCACACTGTCGCAGACGGCCTGACGAGTGCGGAGGCTGCCATGACTCAGTACAGGCACGACTCACTGCGGAGGATCAGCAGCGCCGGCCTCGAACAATTAATGGCTGCAAACTTTACACTAAAAAAATTCAATTTGATGAAATACAGTGAAAGTTATGGCCAAATTAAAAATGTAAAAAGGCCTTGGAGGACAACAAAAATGTCCCTAATGCAAAATTCTTGGGCCTCTCTGCGGGTTCACTTCAGGAGAGGCCCGGTCAGCTCCGAGCAGCCGTCACATGGGTAATCACTTTAGAAAGAACTGCAGCCAGAAGAGAACCTAAAGTGAGACTTAAGTGGCGCCTGTTGAACGACCTTTGGATTTGGGAAAGTCTTTTTGAAAGTTCAGCGGCAGTTCAGTGTAAGGTGAAGGAGTTACTTAGGAGCCCTGTTTCCAAACATATTGTATCTACATAACATTTTCTAGTCTGGTCGGCTGTACCCAACAGCCTGTCGACCAATTATAGCACTTTGTTTTTCTAATGTCCAGAGGCAGTTTATTCTGTGCCCGTTGGTACTGACCCCTGGAGATCTAATTCATGGAGATTGGCTTAAGATTTTCAGAAATGTGAACAAATGTTGAATGTTTCAGAGGAAAAAATACCTATCCTTGGGTGAGAAAACTAAATTAAACATTTTCATGATAATGTTTATGCAATTTCCACATTTAATTGAGGTTAAGCAATCATGCAATATATAAAAGCAACACTGTATTTACACATCTCTTAACAAAAATGCCAAAACTACCACATTAGCTTGTCCTAGGGTCTGACAAAACAAAAAAAACACAGTTTCTTATATTTTCACATGTTGTGGGCTGAACGCCTGTTAAGTAAAAGTATTTTATTATGTAATTTACAATACTAAAGATATAGCAAGGAATTAGATTAATTTAAAAAATCCATTATATTGTAATGGAATGCTACAATGGCCTTTTTTCTGGATAGGAATTTAAAGGCCCATATTATAGAAAAATGTACATTTGGGGCATTTTTTTTGTATGTGTATTAAACTACAGATGACATTTTTGTGATGTAAGCAGGTGGCTAGGTCTTAATCACTCATCAGCTTTAGTATTTACAGATGTAAATGAGGATGATCTTTTTTAATTGCTTGGAGGTTTGGGCTCTTTCATTCATAATTGCAAGTTTATTACTTTTTGGGTGGTTTTCCAGATGCAGGGTTCATCCATTTTTATCAGTCATGATTTACAAGAGTTTTTCATTTCCAAATTTCCAAAAAATGACCTTTATCATCTTCAATAAAACACAACAACCAATGGCTAAGTAAATATGCATATGGTTGTGGTCTAATCTTTAGGTAAATGTTTAAAACAACACTGTGTAAATTTCCCAAACGTTTTTAAAATCCAGAACTTTTCCAGAGTCTGAATATGGCATTTTAAATTTTCATAATTTTTGGTGTTTTTATGACCCTTGAACCCTGTAGCAAAGTCTGTATAGATTCACTTTGCCACTCACTTTTCAATCTACTCAATTGCATTTGCATTGTGACTTGTGATTGAAACCATTGATAGTTCAAATCTTGGAGCAATGACTTTGAAAAATGTGCCTTTAAAGTGTTCCTTGAATATGAAATACATACAGTAACTATACTGACTCTTATATAAATGCAATGTATAAAAGTTGTGCTGAACGTAAGTAGTAAAAAGACTGAAGCAATATCTTACATTTGAAAACCTGCTAAGGAAATCTATAAGTTAAATATTGATAAACAACAGCTGCGCCATAACATGACAGCCATGCAAACACCATGTTCTTGTCTCTCTCATCTCCACTGTGGCCCTCATAAGCGGTCTCGCTGTGAAGACACAATGTGCGATAGCCCCCCCCTGTGCGAGACCGAGGGGTGCTCTATGAATAACTCCCCTCACAGCAGTGAATGGCACTCCGCTTTCCCACAGCATTACTCAGTCTACACCCCCAACATGGCAGGATAAGCGCCGAGCCCAGGCGGCGGCTAAACGCCCCTTTTACAAGTCGCCCAGTTGCACAATAAACTGCTAAATGGATGGACGACCTGCACTGAGCGTTTAAGGGGATTAATGAATGCAAAGGCACAATAAAGATTAACAGGACTATATATTCTACCGGCGCTATTATTGCTGTGTGCATATGTGGCGTAATCACACGGCGGGAGGTGAAGTCAGGCCAGGCACAATGACTGCAAACATCATGAGTTCAATACATAATGGGGGCAAACGTGTCTAACATCTCTGATAAATCCTATGTGTGTACAATGTGCAGTCTCCACATTTGAAGTAAGCAACCCATTAAAAGACACAAAATGGCAGGAAACCTTTTAAAGAAAATACATAAATTAAATGAAAGATCACATGTGATTTGTTTCCCATGTTAGCATTAAAAAACAACATCAGAGAGCACATGACATTGCCTTGTAAAATGAAGATTAACTGTCACTGTAACAGCTTCCATATTGCAAAAAGACAACTTAAACTGCGGTAAATGTAACTGTATTCCATTTGTTAGCAATTCACAAAAAGTCAATTTGTCAGATGGCCTAACACCAAATCAGGAAGATATTATCTGCCTCAAGTATTTTTCGATACAACTCTAAAACATAACATAAATAAATGTATTTATGTGATAATAATTCTGTGTGAGGTGAGGTGCACAAAAAATGGATGCTTTACAAAACAACATGGCCCATCCTCTCCATGCTATTGTAAGCTAGTAGCGGATTTTTAAACTACAAAGACTTGCGTGTTCTTTTGACATACCTCACACGTTTGAATATTTTTGGTAAAAATGTCAAAAGCTTACTATTGTCGACTTCAGTATTATTTTGATTTCAATGCACACACACTAACTTAACTTGACATTAAAAAATAAACTGAATCAGAAAGACATTTAACAGTATTTTTCAACTGAATCTCAAAAAAACTGACAGGATAATTGAGTATAATTGAGTTATATTAAAGCAATGTGACAATTAGAATGACTTTACAACAAACCAGATCTATGTCAGAAAGCTTCAAAGTGATAAGCTGTCCACACTAACAACAAATCTGATCTAAAAACATGACTCCACTGTCAGTGTCCCAGGGTGTCCCCAAGACAAAAACATGCTACACTCTACAATGTAAATGATCTACTAGCACAATGTAATGATGCTGCAAGGCATTTAGCCCCGGTCCCTTACCTTAACTACCCTCTGCTATATAATAACTTCCTAATTACACTGTAACCACTTAGTAACACTGGTAAAAGTGTAGACTGCGGCCCTTTTCCACATCGGTTTCGCAGGAGGGCAAACACGGATTACATTAAACTCAAAGGTTAATTGTGTTCAACAGGAAAATCAGTTCACTTCGAGGTATCCTCATCGTAAAGCCGCACATTATGTAAGAGTGTAACATGAAAAAAAGGGTGGATTGAAAGAATATGTAGTCAATTACAGCTGCTTTAAGTCATAATTAATAGTCTACGCCAAAAATGAATATTGTCTGTACTATAATAACCCTTTGTGATAGGGCTGCCTGTGTGTAAATCACTTTTACACTGTTGGCTTTTTACAAATCGCACAAGCTACAGTTAAACTTGGTTTTATCGACCAAGTAAATTAGATCTATATCAATTTTTATGCAATATATAATGCTCTTAATGCTTAAAATCTCACACTTTTGAATATGGTTACAGTTAGAAAGCCTTGTCATATGATAACTAATGAATCCGGGTGAGGTCTTTGTGAATATCTAGAAAAATGGATGCTATATAAAACAACATAGACCACCCTCTGCATGATGTTATAAAGTGGCCAGTGGGAGATGTTTCCAGGAATATAGTTTATAGATAAAGATAGTTTGCCTTTTTTTAATTCTTATTATTCTACATGAGGGGCTGGAGCATGTGTAGTAAAATGGATGTCATACAAAACAACATGGACCATCCTCTACAGTGGAAAATGTGAATTAGTAAAACTTTGGAATATAGTTAATGGATACAGTTAGTGCAGCATTTTAAACTCGTAAATCCAGGTAAGGTGCATGTGTAGTAAGATGGCTGCTATGTAAAATAACATGGACCATCCCTGCATGTTGTAACAGAACAATAAAGTGGCCAAAGTGGGATAAATATCACTTTTTCAAACAAAACTCCTTGGTCTTGAAATGTTTTGCTATTTTGACTCCATTATGTTACAGAAAATGTTCGCCCAAATAAGACAAAATTGGTTACTGGCAATTATGATTTACAGAATATCACCAGTTTCCATTTGGTTTCAGTTTCTGCTTAGTCACTCAATTTTTGCTTTGTTGGGCATATCATTGTATAACATTGTGGAGGGCTGTTTTGGTGCTTTTTATGGAACATTACATCTTAAAGAAACCACAATATGACATCCCCACTCACTACTTTTGACGTGGCTGTCATCTCAGCACGACTTAAAAACTCTGGAGCCTGCCCTGTCGACACGAGACAAAGAATCTCCCCGAGCGCTTTAACCGTCGCAGGCACTGCAGACATCCCACAGTACAAGAATATACCGTAATAAATCTTTCTAAGTGACTACAGCCTTAATATAATTCCCCACTGGGAGAGACTGTCATCTTTTTTTTTTTTGTTAGACGCCACTTAAACTGCCTTTTCAAAAAGCAGTGTACGCCCTTTCACAAAAAAAAAAAAAAAAAAAGTGTCCAGTGGGAGGGCCTGTCACACCACACGCCAGAACTTTAAAGTCTGCCCTTGCGTAATGTTTTGGACCCATTTCAGGAAACATGAATGTTTTTGGTATCTCACTGTTTCCGTACACACTTGAGTTGACATTGAAGCCTCAATCTCAAAATATGAGAGGATTCACCTCAAAGTCAAATGGAAAAAGCACAGAGTACAGCACACATGTCCAACACAAGGTCCAGGGGCCAAATCAGGTCCTTTGCAAATATAAATAGCCTATGTTAGCTTGTGTAGCTAATAAAGAAAACCAAAAATGATCAAATTAGACTTAAGAGAAATAAAATGATTCGGAAGACAAACTTTACATTGGAACACATTGTCCATTATAATACGGCCATTGATATGAATTTATTACTCTGAAGTCTTGCTGTCTAATGCTGTGGAGTCATTTTTGAAAAGCACATTGAAGGGAAGCAATAAGGCAAAGAGGAGGGGAAAAAAAGCCCAGTTGAGTCAGCAGACTCATATAAATCACATACTGAAGAAAGAAGTCAGATGACTCTCTAAGGTCATGGTAACAACTGGTCACTCGATAAATGGGATTAGAACTTAATGGAGGAAGATGTTGTATGAAAACAGCTACTAGGATGCAGAATATATCACAAAGTTATTATTAATGATAAAGCAACTCGAGGAGTATGCATACTGACTAGGCTATATGGTGTTTTGGAAAGCCATGCTGAAGGTATTGGGTCCAGGTATACAAAGGGTTAAATAAGGGTAATATATTGATAAAGCCGTTCATGGAAAACACCTTTGGAGTAGTTTATTATTAGAGTAAGATAGCTGTAACACTGAAAGGTGATAACACTGAATGAGGTGAAGGTGCATATTTAGCAGGATGGATGCTGTATAAAACAACATGGTCCAACCTCTACTTGTTGTCAACAGAAAAGGGTGCTAAACTTTAGAAGAGGGAGGCTAACTTGATACTGAACTGATATTGTACTTCATAGCTGTAACACTGAAAGAAGAAATCTGACATAGTACAGCATGCATAGTGTGATGGATGCTTTATTAAACAACATGGTCCATCCCCTACGCGCTGTTGTTGGCCAGTGGAAAAAGGTGCATTAGATAGACTTTGGAAATGAGCGTGTGAAACCAGATCAGGCGGAGGTTTATAGTCATAGCAAAAGAATGTAATGTCACGTTTTCCTCAAATTGTGGCGCCAAAAGATCTACTGTTATCAAAAAGTGTTGGAAATCTACAAATGCTCTGCCAATATTCTAAGAACATGACTGAATATGATAATACTCTGTGATTACAAAGTGGTAAACAATGATTTGACATTGTGGTCAGGGATGCACAATGTGGTGCCATATCAACTGAGCAATAAATCGTGGTATGTTATGGTAGAACATGGAGCTATATGAGAATGGAAAATACATAGTGTAGAGTATGATATAGAGAAGTGGTTTTCTAACTTTTCACACCAAGTATTACTAACCATTGGCAGCAGACAATTTTATTCCTATATGAATATTAAGAAATGAGTAATCTTAGCTTTCCTAAAGGTCCAAACTGTTAAGTAGTAGACCTATAGTAGTAAACACAGTATAGTAAAGCTTGCCTGTGCAAAAAGATGTGTTAAAAAGTGCTGCATATTTGCTTCTAACCATGTGATGACAGAGGATTTTGTGATTCATACTGTATGACAGAATGCAGCACTAGGTCTTACACTCCTAACAACTCTTTAACTGATATGTAATAGTGATAATGGCAACAGGCTGAGATAAAAAGAGAGCTCTGGCTGAAAGTCTTGATGTAGTCACACACAATAAAGTGACTATTAAACACCAGAGAGGACAGAAAACCCTGGAGGGATGTTACAGTGATACCACAGGAGATAAAAAAACAAGCAGAAAGCACATTGAGATCCCTGTGAAGCCACTGCTGGGTTAAGCAGACACCAACTCAAAGAAGTGGGCTAGACATTTGACATACCACTAAGAGTTACACAATGGGGCTTGTGGTTAAAGTAGAACCTACCTTCCAGCCTGCAGAGCTGTTGCTGTCACCTTTGTCCTTAAAATAAGGCACACTCTTCACCATCCAGTCATAAATCTGAGACAGAGTCAGTCGGTTCTCTGGAGAGCTCTCTATCGCTTTGGTTATGAGGTCTGCATATGACATATTCCCCCAGGCGTTTCTGCGGGAGGAGCTGCTCTTTCTCTGGGCAGCGGCGGCAGCAGCGGCCGCGGCGGCGCTGGAGGAGGTCCCGGCCGGGGAGGAGAGCAGAGACACCTGCTGCTGCTGCTGCTGCTGCTGCTGCTGGGGTGGCAGCTGGGGGCTCTGCTGCTGCTGCTGCTGCTGATGGTGGTGATGCTGCTGGTGAGGCTGGGGCTGGTGTGGGGCTTGCTGGTGCACGCAGTTCTCCTGGCACTGATAGTCCGGGCACAGGAGGCCGGGGTCCTGCTCGGGGAAGTCCTCGCTCTCCTCCAGCAGGCTCAGATTGTTGATGAACTCGTTGCCGGTGGGCTCCTGCTTCACAGAAGGCACCGGGGAGGAGGTGTTGGAGTCGCCCGGGTTAAGGAACTCCGGTCGGGGCAGGGGCCAAGTGCATGAGCGCGGCCGGGACAGGGGCTCGAAATCCGGGTCGATTTCCACCAGGTGTGGCTGCTGCTGCTGCTGGACCGCTTCCGCCATGGTCGAAAAGTGACGGAGCCGAGTGTCGAAGTGTCACGTCAATGTGACAGAGCTGTCCCTCAAAAGTTCGCCTTTGATAGAGTCCACGAAAAAGAGAAAACCAAGTCAGTCTACGGGAAAAAACAGTTATCTGCCTGGGTTAAAAGTCCTGAGAGTAACATCCCAAGCCGGCAGACTGTGAGTCCACAGTGATAAAAGCGACTTAGAGATCGTTAGTAGCTGGATTGTTTGTGTTGTCCGGTCGTAGTGATGTTGTGCAGCCTGTTGACTCTGAGCGGTGTACAGCATGTGAGCACTTACTGGAACTATCAGTCTGCCGCAGGCCCCGCCCACTCTGTGATTGACGCAGGGGCCGCGCCAATCAGAGGCGTCCATCTCGATTCATGAAAAAATGGATGTTGTTTTCATTCTTGAGCTCAGGACAGAGAGTGAACGGACTGAGTGTTTTTAACAGCACTGGAGTGACAGTTTACCAAAAATAACTTAAATATGGGCAAATATGGGATTGAATCAAATAAAATAACTAATTAAAATAATATCTGTAGACTCACTCAGAAAGGTGTTTGAAGTTAGAAGCTAGTTAGCGTGTTTGCTCTATTGAGTTAGGCATAAAAACACTGTAGCTTAGCCTATTCATTAGCTGTTGTGTTCGACAAATTGATACAGAAGAGTTAAGCTATATGCTAATTTAACATTTTATTTATTTTTCCCCCATTGTGACTTACCTAACATCTGTCATTTTACAAACAAGAGGCTAAAGCAGCTAGTACAAGCACGACCATATAAAACTATAGACTTAATAAATGTTGCTATGTTTCCTGCAACAAACAAACAAACAACAAAAGTGTATTCCCAGCACTGTCCACTCGAATTTGGCCTTTAGGTGGTTAAAAAAAGAGACGTGAACTAAGATAAGTTCATTTACACTAAAATGAAAGATGTGTGCCGCCTTATTACTATTAATAAGAACGCTGTTATTATTCTGCTATAAATGTAATTCAGCCTTAGTGTGCAATCACACTGGCAAATCGAACTGTGCCCAAGCATGCTTTTTATCTAAAAGCAGGACTCGATTGATAAATTGTGACTGAAGTGGTGCTTAAGAACCCTAAGTTATACTTAATACAACCATAGGATCAACAGACCTGACTGTAAGATTTCTCTTTAACTGAGTTGAACATGAATGCGCCAGTGGTCATCCGTGGACTTTGCCGCCATCTTGCGGTCATTTCAACACATTGCAATCTGCTCCTAATTGCTTCCGCATTTATCTCAGCGCATCCCAGTGCTCTTGACATATTACCTCACTATTGCACTTGAAATGCATAGACTATAACCTGAGAATGTTTTGGAGTAAACTTCCAACTAGAATAATAATTGAAAAAGTTAGATTTTGAATGCATGTAGCTGAAGTCTTTTTATTATTATTATGAGGATAACAATTCTGAAAGGAATTTTTGCACCGTTATCAACATTGACCCTTCTTCTTACGGGAAAGTATTGTAGATATACCCACCTAAAGCGACGCGCTGTCATTTCATTTCTTGCCCCGTCCTGTCTCTTGGCAGAACTTTGACTCATGCGCGCGTCCTCGCCGTGCGTAAGGTGATCACCATGCCGGCGTTTCATCAGACGCTGCAGAGAAAACGGAAGTACTGAAAGACAAACACCGATGTCAAAAGACAGGGAATGACAGAGTTAGAGACAAAATTAGCCTCTGGTAGTCCTTCTTTATTCTTGAGAAGAGAGACTTTCACTGTGCGTAATGGATAACCCTGGACTCTAAAAGGACGAGCTCGAATCTGGTCATTACCAGCAACGACAGTGTGTTTGTGAGGGGAACAAGTCAAGAGGATCATTAACTACAGTTCACCGGAGCCAGAAACATCACAGGTAAGCATCAATGCTCACAAAAAGTTATCAACATTATTACAACTCTTTCTTTATTAAGTAACAGATTCGATTTTTGTGTCCTTATCGACTACCGACGATGTTTGCACTATTTCTCTCATTAACAGCCCATTCAAAGCCATGACGTCCCATCCAATGGTGCAAGCAATCATTGACTTTTCAGCAGGAGCAATAGGTAGGTGGATTTTTTAATTTCAAAGAACGCCTTTTCAACATTTAGGGGACACTGGATTAGTTGTAATTCTGTCAATCAGGGCTGTACACAGAAGTTTATTAATACTGAAAACAAACGTGTGCAGAGGGTAACAACACATGTGGGACAAACTAGGACAAATGTTACCAATGTGGGGAAATAGTCAAAATGTATGGCTAATCTATAACATTTATTTTATTTGTCAATCATGTAAACACTGACAGAAGCCATTAAGTGGATTTAACTTTAACTGTAATGATGGAGGGAAGTCCAGCCTGGGTAATGTTTAGTACTTACCAGATCAAAAAAGGATGTCTACTAAAACTTTATCTGGCAGATAGTGAGACTTTGGATATGATATAATAATAGTTGGCAATGCTGGTTTTTAATATTTTAGTCCAATAATGTGGTCCAACTTTGTAATGCCTCATACAGCTGGGCCTGCAGATGGGTTTAAAAGAACAATGTCTCTGCAGAATTAAGGAAAAGTCGGAATAAGGTGTAATTACAGCCTAAACTGGCAGAGTAGGGTAACTAGGATGGGAACAAATGGGAACAAATACAGACCTATGCAGGAAAAACCTTGTTAAACGTAAATCTAAGTTGCAAAAAACTGTGTGAATCTCTGTATGTGGTCAAAATATATAAAATATATAAATATATATATATAAATAACACAATTCTCCATGTATATTATAACATAACTTACATAAGCCCAGAGTGAATCATACATTTTTTTTTTAAATTAAATCTGTCACCAATTTCTGAGCCTAATGAAAAAGAAAAGATATAAAAGTCTTGTGCAATGTATTTCAGATCCATTAAATGTGTAAGATTCATCTGCTTTCCTCTGCTGTCTAGTTATATGGGAACACAAGAATGGTAGAAAGAGTCTGACAGACACCACAAAATAAAGCACATAACCTCAGTGTGCTTTCAACTTCATGTATTCATAATATTTAACTGAGTTTTGAAGTTAGACAAAATAACTCATGATAATGTGAAATTTGGAAACACCACTAATTTGGATTTCTCAAGGATAACATTTGACCCACTGAAGTGCTAAATGACATTTTGAAATTTTGTTTTACAGTAACTTACTGTCAGGTGGTTGACAGCATGATATTGTAAAATGATAATGTAGTATAAATATTGTTTAAATAATAAAATATCTAGTGGTCAGTAACATTAAAAAACAACATAAGCAAAGTAGTACCAAATACTGGTAAAAAAGACTGTAATATCCATAGTGAAATACTATCAAACAGTAACAGGAAATATCCATAAAACCCCAAACAGTACATATTTACAGTAAATACACTAAATTATATTAAATCAAAAATAGAGAACTATTTTTGTTACATTACGGAGATAACACAACCCACTGTAGTAAAATGAACAGGAAACTGACAGTAATAGCTGTAAAAGTATTCTAACAGTGTTTACAGTGTTTGTTTTCATCATCAAAGTCAGCCAGACTTATGTATGATAAGATATTACTCTCTGTTGTATTATGATATACAGCAAATAACAGTAAATGCTTTTTCCATTGAATTTGCTCATTGATTTTTATTATCATGTGTGATATTTACTTTTATAATGTATCGGAATTGTTTTACACTAAAAATGGCAACCACAGCTGCCTTTTTTTATTTAAACTGTAAATTTGACTTTTATTGTGTACACAGGCACTGTTTTGCCCTTATTACTACAGCCTTAATTCCTTATGTGTTCCCAGAATGATTCTTAATGGTAAACCAATGCTCTTATATTCCACAATTCATTATCTCTTATATTATTCCCAGGTGGTACGGCGTGTGTGCTGAGCGGCCAGCCCTTCGACACCACTAAAGTCAAGATGCAGACCTTCCCCACCATGTACCGGGGCTTCACTCACTGCTTCATGTCCACGTGCAGAAGCGGGGGTCTGCGGGGTCTCTACAAGGGCACCACTCCGGCTCTGATCGCCAACATCACAGAGAATGCAGTGCTCTTCCTCAGTTACGGCCTCTGCCAGGACGTGGTGCGCTTCCTGAGCCGGATGGACCGAGGGGCGGAGCTCAGGTTGGACACTCCCACTGTGTGTTTTTCTGTTGTGTGTCCTAAACAACTTCTGGTGACAAGGCTTGTGTCACAGTGAACCGTGGCTGGAGCTGACTTCTGTGAATCAGAGTGGATTACATATCTTCCCAGTCTTCCCATAACTCAGTGCTTTTACTTTTCGGAGTAATTCCTTCCCTGTTGAGCAAGCCTGGTCACTGTTGGGTGGAGTAGTGTTATTTTTAAATCTAAGTAACTCTTAGCATCATTTTTTTTTCCATTTGAGTTCTAAAGGGACAGTATTTTGTAAAAGGGGATCTATGAGATACTTAAGTGACTTATCTCCCAGTTGGTAGAAGCAGACGGGAGCAATGACACAGTCATAAATCATATTTGGGCATAACATAAACTGTATGTGAACTCCAAACAATAAAATCAGCAGTGGACAGTTTACAATTTTTTATGAAGATGCAACTGAAAAGATTAGAGGTTCTTGTAGTATGTTGCATTGTATTTAAAAAAAAAATAATTTTCACAACAGATTTACAGATTTACAGTTTACGTTTTCTATAAAATAAATACAATTAAGACATTATAATAAGTGTATAATTAATCCTTACTGAAACAAAAGGCTTCTAGTTAGAAGGGAAACTGACCAGAAAAATATGTCTATGTAAGAATATAAAAGTAAGTTCATATATATAAAAATATAAATGCATAAAAAGTTTTGTGGTTAGACAAAATAACTTGGAAGTAAATGACAATCAATGTAGCTAAACTCCAATACCAATACCATCTTGTTCATACTTTAGATAAGTTACATTAGGGCTGTGCGATAATTGTGCAAATTAATTAGATTAATTAGATTTTTTTTAATTTTGGACGATGTCAAAAATAGACATATCGCTGAATCGATTTAAGGTGAAAAGTTTCTTCTAACCCTGCCCTACACACTGTGTTGTGGCTAATGCTGCTGCTACCAGCTCCATTAATAATCACCAGAGAAAGCATCATATTACCCTGAGATGCTGTGGTTTAGTGAAGTGAAGGAAACTGATCGAAAGAAACAGAGTCTGTGTAGCATTTGATTGATTTATGCAAATTAGCCACATGGTCAAAGCGCTTTTAAAGTCTTTTAACAAGACTTTGTGCAGCAAAAATTGTATTAGACATGTTTTTGGAGACAGAAAGGGCTAAAACTAAAAGGTATCTAACCTAACTGTTTATTTTATATGCCCACTGCTGCTGCTGTCCGCTGTTTTGTGTTGGAACAAATAAACCAAACATTTGAATTAGCTTTTCAGGGCAATAGCAAGACAAAAAAATCTAGTAAAATTGTAAATCGTCCGAAAAATGAAATAAAAATAAAAAAAATGGAGATTTTATTTTTTAGCCATATCACCCAGCCCTACATTACATATTTTTCCTCCTTTGTTTCTTTTCAGTGATATTCAGAAGGCCACTGCAGGGTCTCTAGCCTCCATCTTCTCTGCCACAGCCATATGCCCCACCGAGCTGGTCAAATGTCGCCTGCAGGCCATGCACGAAATGGAAGCGGCGGGCAAGATCGCAACTGGAACAAAAAGGTGAGGAAAATAAAGCAAAATCATCCAAAGTTTTATATTTTGTTGATGTTTGCTGACTTTTAAAAAAAAAATCCAGCACAGTGTGGACAGTAGTGAAATCGGTGTTGAGAGAAAACGGTCCCCTGGGTTTGTACCAAGGACTTACTTCCACTATTGTGAGAGAGATCCCTGGATACTTCTGCTTCTTTGGGGCGTATGAACTCTGCCGGTCGACGTTCGCCAAATACATGGGCACTGACAAAGACGGAATAGGTATATCATAGTAATAAAAAAAACAACTTTTAGTGAATTCAGTGGCATAATTTGATTTGTTGGTGCTGTTGTAGGGATGCTGCCTCTCATGTTCAGCGGCGGGTTCGGAGGCGCTTGTCTCTGGTTGGTGGTCTTCCCCATCGACTGCGTGAAGTCTAGGATCCAGGTTCACTCTTTAACCGGAAGACAAGAAGGGTTTATGAAGACTTTTAGGGCCATAATCCGACAGGAAGGTACGATTTTGGGAAGACTGATGGAATTTATTAGAATAAAACGTCCACAGAAGTTGCATATTTTACAGGAATCCTACAAATGAATTATTCTTTTTGTCCATGCAGGTTTTGGGGCCCTCTACTCCGGCCTGACTCCCACCATGATACGCACCTTTCCTGCCAACGGAGCCCTGTTCTTAGCTTATGAACTTAGCCGCAAGTTTATGATGGACAAGGTCAGCGCTTGATGTGGACGATGCTTTCACTTGAAGCCCTGTCATTTGTTAAAATTTGACACTAAATGTTAATATTTGATCTGACGTGATCAGAGAATTGCAAAAACATTTGTATTTGCCAAGTATTATAGAGATAAGTTACATAAATAATAACTAAATCTTTGCTATGTTGAAATGAAGTTGCTTTTTTACATACGTGATAATGAGTAAAGCAACAATATGTAAACGTTTCATATCTCTTACATAAAGAATATTTGATACAATATTATATTTTAAAATGTTCATAAACCCGCTGTGTCCAGTGCATTTTATTTGTATTTGTTGTTTTAGTTAAGAAGGAGCAGCCTTACAGTGTGTGGAAATGACTTCAGTGTTATATAAAGTCCAGTATTACAACACAAAAAGGGCTTTACAGACTGTAAAGGATGACTCCCTCAGAACTGAATAAAAGTCAGACAAAAATGAGGAAGTGATTCTTAAGAAATTACCGTTATTCTCAATTGCTTAAACCTTTTAATGAAACTTAGATCTAGGAGAATTTCCTTCTCAAACATTTAATAAAACAAGGTTCTCTGTTACTGTTACTTCATACAGCTCCCACACACAGACACAGTTCAGAAGAGAAACACTCATGTTCACACTGGGAAGAGATGGTGAATCTAAAATTTGTGATCCTTGTGTTTTCCTGTTTTCACAAATGAATCAAAGAGATGATTTGATTTGATTTTAATGGCTATCATCTCCAAAACATGAACCTAAACCCTAGGAGTTTATATTTAATGTCAGATGGTTGTATGAGTTCATGGCTGTGATTTTGACTTATGGGAGCGTGTAGTGAGGAATGCCTATTCACTTTTGACATCAGCATTAGGCAGTTTTTAGTTTAGCAAAGAATTTATTAAGAGTGCCTGTTATCTCAGTGTGGGCGATTAATGACAAAAGTGGCTATGAGTGGTTTAGTGAGGAGTTACATGTGCCTTACACACTTTATTGTCCTCAGGAGGAACATACGACGAGAGTCAGATTGAAGCAGGAGGAGTCACAGGACATGGCTAAGAACATGTGGCTGTAAGTATATTATTTAAACTTTTTAAATGGACATCAATTTAAAATAAGATGTACAATAGACTATTCATGGGTAAGGCCAGTCCAAGGAGATTCTTTCTCTCTCTCCAGGGAGAGTCTTTTTTTGTTGAGCTGTCAGAGGAACATCTTTGTTCAAGCTGTATATTTGTCAGTTTACACAGCATCAGTAAAGTATCCCACATTGTCCCTCTTTGTCCAGCAGAAACACATGGTTCCATACTTTCCACTTTCAAAGTGTGTAAGTATATTAAAAAATGTCTTTGAAAAGTTAATAATAAAGCACTTTGCCTGATGGAGCTAAAATGGTGAAACAATGGTTATTGATTGAGATAACTTTGACATTTTCACTGAGAATCAGATTTTAGTTTTTTTTAGGAAATGACACTGAGCTGGAATCAAACCCAGGTTAGTGGTATGTGTTCTACCAGGTGGACCTTCCAGGCTCCCATAGTTTTATGCAAGTTAAACAACAAAAAACCCTTCAAATCTGGGTATAAGCAGTTTTAAACAGTTCAGAACCACCTAAAATAAGTCGGGTTTTCAAATGCTTGCCATTATTTGACTACAACAGAAGACTAGACAATGTGGAGCATGGTTTCCCGCACTTAGCTCAGTGTCATATTTCCTTCGCTGGACACAATCCATTGTTTATTCATGAGCTACACTCAGCAAGCGTCAAACCCCTGGACGGAGCTGTGAGAGACAAAACAAAACACTCCCACTACCACATGACGTTCACACAGAGACAGTCTTGCATTCTACATGTGTGGTTGATGTTTGTACAGTACTTGCCCGAGCAGTGAGGACTCAGGAGGCAGGAGTGTGCACACATCAGGCCAGGCACATGGTAATGATCATGTGACGGGGACAGGAGGCGGACCACACCCCGCTGCTGGGAGATCATATATGTAAACAGCTCTCTCTGCGTGGCCTACATTACCCCTCCGACAGCCGACTCCATGATCTCCACTACCTCCAGCACCACAGAGATGGTCACGCAGGGGAAACTCCAGATCAACTCTGTGGACAATGTAGAAGGTCAGTGAGGAACATTTATAATATAATGTAACATAATAGTAATCAGATGTTAATATGACAGGAAATACCAAAACATCACAATGACCATTTCTAAAACAATTACTATTTAAGTCTAAGTAACAACAATAGAACTGATTTTTAAGTTTGCCCAATTTTCAGAATGATTTTTGTTCAGTTAAAATGAATAGGAAATGTAATATATAAATACAATGGCACACTTTGGGCTGTTGACAACATTCTATTATCAAAATGTTTAACTCCATAAAGAAAAATAATACATGCATTCATTTATTGAATATTTTGTTATTTTTAAGTAATGTACTTTCTTCTTTAGAATATTCAACATTTTCTGGCTCCTGGAAACATTATTGAGCCCATTAGGATTTATATTCATATATTCACAGGATAATAAATTGGATAGATTTGATGTTTTTCAGCTTTTTATCAGCCTTTTACACCATACACCTTTTCCCCAGATTTTTTAATGACTTCCATAACTTAACCTCAAATGTCTAACACAAATTTATTCAGTTTTCTAAAATGTTTTCAAAACTTCAACTAAATAATAAGCCAACCATGACTTACCGCACTTTGAATTTTCATGACATTTTTTAGTTTTAATTTTGTTAGAGGGACTACAAAAACCCACTATATTTGTTGTATCTTGTCTCATTTTAATGCACTAAATTAATGCATTTATTTACCTTTAAATATTTTAACGTTTTTTTACGTTTTTATTAATTAGCAAAACAGATTCCGTGCTATACATTGTTAAAGCTAGTTTTGCAGTGTATTGATCAGCAGATATGCTGTATTATGGTTAGCACATATTGAATCAAATCATATTGTAAGTTCCTCGATGACCAACCACAACCAAATAACATTTTATATCTCCTTTTAAAAACTCAACACCTAGGTACTTTGCACTGAACTGATGTAGAATTGCACCACATCAAAGTGCTCTGTTTCATCATGCATTGTCCATTTTAACTTTGAAATATTAGCTTAAAAAAGTTACGCAAGTCACAAGATGCAAGGGGACAATGTCAAACAATGGAAAATATAAAAAGTACAGCACCAACACTGAGATGTATAGTTTATGTAAAGCTAAAGTTTCAGCACATGCCCTTTACATACGAGCAGCAAAGCTTATGTGGCCTTTATTTACATAACAATGGCATAAATAATCAACCATTACACTGACTAGGCTCGTGTTACTAAGACTCTTATAGGATCATGTGTGTTTTTGAGTATGCATTGGGACATTGCCGGGCTAGATCTCATATGGCCTTGTGAATGAATCTAATGATATTCAGAGGTAGCACATTAATATATAAGTATAAAATAATGTCAGTATTAAAGTTATGGTGCTTTAAGTGTGGCACAGTCTTCCAACTCTTTACTAACAAAAGTCTGTGTAGTTCCCTTGTAAGTGAACATGGTGGAGGAGTCACTGATCTATGGAGAATAAATGGCTCCTGGATACTTCCACAGTGTCAACACAAAGTAATGCTTCTAGGGTACAACTTGTGCTCAACTTTAGCAAATTTATTTTCACATCTTTAGAATAGAACCACCATATTGTAAATAGGACATGATGTTCAATTTATCACTGGGTTTTTATTGAAGTGATTAATACTTCCATTTTCCAGTATTTCTTTACGTTATTAGAAATGATACTGTTTCCCTCTGATAACACATTATCATAATATAGATATAGTAACTGTAATATACTGTGAAAAATAGATCAGGCATTTGAGAGTAGAAGAGGGACTAAGTCAAATAACATTTTTTCATAAATTATGCTCACGGTTCATACAGTCTTCCTCCGATATTTCCTATGACCCTTCACAAATATTTCATCACCAAATATGACTTTACTGATGACCAAATTGTAACAATTTTTCTGGAATTTTAAACATAAATGTCCCATTAAATTAAATATTAACTGGGCAAATAAATTACATCAAATAAAAAGTCAATTCATTGAAATTCACTGTGTAATTGTGACGTAGACCGAAGATTCTTTTTAAGGTGCTGATGTTTGATGCTTCAGGAAATCATTGCAAAAAAATCTCACTGTTTCTTTGTAACTTTTTGTAATTTTCTGAACATTTTTATTCTGCAGATTGCATAAGTAGTGATATTACTGTGTGTAGTCTATTGTCTTGCAAGGTGACTCACACAACTTTCAGTTTGTGAGCGAATGTTTTACATTTTGAACGATATAAAAAAATCACCATTTTGCACATTCAAGTTTAAAGAGAAAAACAAGTTTCTTCTAACCCAGCACTATACACTGTTGGGAGCTCATCCTGCAGCTAGTGCCTGAGCAACACAATAATAATTGCCATAATAACTCTACAGACAATAAATAATCACTAGGTAAATGTGTGCAAATGTGGCCATGTGCCAATTAGCCAAGATTTTGTGAGGCATGTAAATTGCATTAAACCTGTCCTGTGAAAGCAAAGAGGTATAAAACTAAAAGATATTTTAACAGGTCAGTAGCAAGTCAAAATAATTCAATAATTAAAAAAAGGTAAGGTAATAGTAAAAGGTAATAGTAAGGATATTTTTTTCTATTTTTAGCTACCGTCCAATAACAAGTACCAAAGGACTTTATCTGATGTTGTTAATATCTAATAATAGAAATAATAGTAACCTAATAATAACTTACAATCTGTGTAGCATTGGGCTAATAAAGAGATTGAAAGTGGCATTGTCCAAAATGTTCAATACACTTTAAAGTTGAGCACTGTTTTTAGTGAATAATCACTTAAATACAATACAATATTGACAAAAGGTCATCTACAGCTTCATAGAAATCACTGAAGGGAGTCAATTTAGTTTCATTACTTCCTGATTCTGTTGCTACAATTATTCAGAAAGGACAAACTGTATAACAATGTATAGCCCATAGAGATTAATTACCTAACCAGCGATAAACATATAGAGACACTGCTGCCCCTATGGATCGAACAGGTCACTGTGTGTGCATAGAGACTACATTATGCCTCATCTATAAAGTCTTCTTTCTTCTCCACAGATAAAAACTCTGGACGCCTGGGGTGTTTCGGCTGGATCCTGGTGATCATATCCCTCCTGTTTGTGGCGGTGACCTTCCCCATCACACTGTTTATGTGTGTGAAGGTACAGTTGTACTCTCCACGGGGTATATCCCAATGTAGGAGGGAGTCCAACAGTGCTCATATGGAAACCACTGTTGTGTGCTGCACGTTGCTAGGGTTCTTAAGTCATTACTACACCAGAATACTTAAAGCAATACTAAGACTAAAGGAGACCAACTTAATGTTTTTTAAGGTTCTATATTTTGGGGTTAAAAGTTACACAGTGTAGCGAGGCGGCGAGGATTCTAGAATGGAGCTCGCTTATTATCAACTTTTAGCGGTCTCTTACGATGTTACTTGTTCTCTTTAAGTTCAGTAAGCCACAGCCCTCACCTGTCTGAGGCAAGGTGTGATGATAATACAGACAGTAATATATCAATTCCTTGTTTCCTTGGTTTTTATATATATTATATCCTTCCCTTATTCTCTTTTCAACTTCACCAATATTAAGGAGCTTTAGATAGTTTACCTTATTACTAACTTGACCAGAGGCTTAGAGTGTAGGACGTGTACCCCTATCTCAACGTAGGTGAGGTGATCCTACCTTTTAGTGAGGCTGGGAGAATCGTCCCTCTTGGACTGGCAATAGGTCTTCAACGTAGCTTACTTCTGTTCAGCTTCTCTGTTCTCAGAGATTACTCAGACGACTTCACAGGGTTTGCTCACTAGATGGGAAAAGATTCACCAATACACAGTAGATGTCTTTCCAACCTTAACTTGAGATTTCAGTCCCAAGAGAAGATCGTATTTTTATTTACTGAACTCTTACAATCTGGATACAACTTGTTGTAACATACAGAGGCGGATTATATTGTAGCGCTTGCAAATAAGCTCTAGCTGTTAATCAACACATGTATGTCACTGGGATGATATCACAGAGAGTTACTCTATAATAAGGACTCAGATGGTATCAGCCGGGGCTGACAATGGTTCTGAGCGCTGAGTGGACTCAGATGGTATCAGCCGGGCCTGACAATGTTTCTGAGCCACTGAGCAGAGCCCTGCTCAGCATATTTATAGACACAGGAAGCGCTGTTCAGCGGCTCCCCTCAGCCAGGGTGCCTTTACTCACCCCAGCCAGTAACTAGCCCAGTGACATAACACGATGCACAAATTGCAAATCACATTACAAAAAATACAATGGATTATTAAAACATCCTAACCATTAAGATAAATGTCTTCATCATGTTTTCCACAATAGTACATGGGCATCTCACTACACACAGTGTGGCTTTAACTAACCCATTATTTATAGAGGTTTTAGGTAATACATTGAGCATTGAGATCAATAATAATTCATTCATTAATTATACATTGTTGGGAACAATATTCATTAAGATGGCTGGGAATCACATGGTACCTAAGGATACCATACAATTTAATTTCTGATACAACTGAATAATAATTATAGTATCACATTGGTTACATTAAATTACGACATCTGTGAAAATGTGATGGAAGGATAGCCCAAGATTGAGCAAAAGTGAATTTTGTGGATTAATTCTTGGCATTGTAATATGATGTATAACTTGTGTTAAATAAATAAAAATCACAGAAAGAAAATGATTTGATAACGATACGATATATTGTTGAAGCGCTATTCATTGATCATTTTGTTCTATTGTACATCACAACACCTTATGTATTTCTGCATGAGTGAAGCATTTTGTGGAGCAGGGTCTCAAAAGTAATCCAAAGTGTTTGCATGAAGCAATATGCATATAGCTGCTAGGATCAGAGTTGTGTTGTAGGGGTCATGTGACTCAGTATGCCAGTAATGACTCAGTAATAACTCATTGACTGATTTCTGTGCTGTGCCCTCTAGAGCAGCGTTTTCCAAACACTGGGTCGAGAACCAAGAGTGGGTCGCAAGATTTTATTTAAGTAATGCACAAACTCTGGACTATGACCTTCAGTGTAGCAGATATTAATATAGTGTCCACCTATAAATACCTGGAGGTGCAGCTGGACAACAAGCTGGACTGATCCATAAATACAGATGTATTTTGAAGGAAAGGCCAAAGTTGGCATTGGCTAAGGTTTTAATGTAACCAATAAACTGTCTGTTGGGAGCAGTCTCAAAAAAAGAGACTGGAGCTGATTTGAAAAACAAATAAAGATAGTGGTTCAACTATAGGTATTAATGAGATCAGTGAGGGAACAAACCCTTCACTTAAATTACCCGTAAGTAGCATTCAGTGGTAATATAAATGAAGAAAATAGGCTGAAATAAATACAAAGAAAACCACAAGCCTTACAAAAATTTTGATATATTATCTGACTGTCTGATACTTCTTGTTGTGCAGATAGTGAAGGAGTATGAGCGGGCGGTTATATTCAGACTGGGGAGGATCACGGACAGGAAACCTAAAGGCCCAGGTACGTTTCTCGTAGAAGAAAATGTCTTAAACACTTTCCATTATTTTAGAGATGGTCTAACCCACTAAAAACGTAATATGAGGAGACATTTGTCAGCATTTTGGAATATTCTAGGGTAAACTTGCTGATAAAATGTTGTTAAATAATACATAAATAGAGTTTTTTTTTGTTTTTTATCATAGGACTTTTCTTTGTTCTGCCCTGCACTGACTCTTTCGTCAAAGTTGATCTGAGAACCATCTCCTTCGACATCCCGCCTCAAGAGGTCAGTACGGAGCAGGTTTTAAAAAATAACACATTATGGGTTGTGTTCATCATCATTGCGCTCTTACTTCTGCAGATCTTGACGAAAGACTCTGTGACGGTGTCGGTGGACGGCGTGGTGTACTTCAGGATCCACTGTCCCATCTCGTCTGTGGCCAACGTGTCCAACGCCCACTCGTCCACACGGCTGCTGGCCCAGACCACGCTCAGGAACGTACTGGGCACCAAGAACCTGGCAGAGCTGCTGTCAGACCGAGAGGGGATATCAGTCAGTATGCAGGTGAGAGCACATAAACCAGACATTTTATCATTTCATTCAGTATAATGGTTCATTTTGAAATTGATAGAAGCAATGCATCTCAAAAAGTTGGCACACTCACTGGATTTTTTTTTTTGTTGATAGCCATGCTGTTGTGATACAATCAGATATGTGGTTTAGTGTTGTCTTGATGAAATATGCAAGTCCTTCCCTGAAAACACGTTATCTCTGAGAGTACTTTTCCAGAGGTGTAAGCAGCGACTTTTTTTGTAAAATGACATAATTTTCAACTCATTTCAGAGTCAAAAACACTTTCTGTATTGGGTGGCACGTTCTTTAAGTGCGTATTTTACTTCCTCCTCCACAAATCCCTTTAAGTTTGTGTCATCTTGTTCTGCTGGAGCTGGGCAGGGTTCAGTAAAGCCTGGTGAAGGTGTCTCTTGTGACTTGGTTTTCTTGGTGTTGTGTTGGTCAAAGGTCAATATTCTTCTTCATGAAGTTGAGGTGCCCTCTCTCAGGTGTAGATGTGTAGATCAAGAGAAAACACACATGGGGCTGCACAATATAAAACTGTTACGACAATGTCAATAATTCCAACGCTTTGAAACTCACATTTTGTTTCTTTATACATTTTAATGCAGTTCAGTTTTACTCTTCTAAATGGAGGCTTTCAAAAATGAAAAGTCATGCTGTTTTTGACCCTGATGTCCAAAATGTACAATATACTACTATTCTGTTTAACTTTATTTATATAGCTCCACATCACAACAGTTATCGCAAGACACTTTACAATAAGAACAATTTGAGAGCAGACTTAATTTTACAAAGCAACCCAACAATCTTTAATTTGTACCCATTCGATTGTAACCTTTCTGTGTAAAGGAAGCCCTAGATGAAGCCACAGACCCGTGGGGCATTAAGGTGGAGCGTGTGGAGATAAAGGATGTGAAGTTACCTCAGCAGCTGCAGAGAGCCATGGCGGCGGAGGCAGAGGCCAGTCGAGAGGCCAGGGCTAAGGTAAAACTGGATTAGACTCACTGCTGGTCTCACTAAAACCCTCACAGTCAGATAAAGGGTCATCTGTGAGAACCCTCTGTGTGCGTTACAGATCATCGCTGCAGAAGGAGAGATGAAGGCTTCTCGGGCGCTGAAAGAGGCCTCTCTGGTCATCGCCGAAGCCCCCTCTGCTCTACAGCTGCGCTACCTGCAGACCCTCAACACCATTGCTGCAGAGAAGAACTCCACCATCGTCTTTCCTCTGCCCATCGACATGATACAGGCTTTCATGCAGAGGAAATGACACTTTTATGTAAAAAAAATACATGAGCACTTATTTAAGTCAGAGGATTTGCATGAAATACTCTTACCTTCAATAGTATATCTTTATATTAATGCTGCTGCTATGTAACGCTACTATTATAATACTGAGGTGAAATATTTATTCAAAGGGACATGTCATCTTTAATATTTAAATATACTGAATCTGAAATAATAAAAAAGTGGTTAATAAGAGGGTCATTATGTTGAATCACAGCCTGTTATGTCACTTTGTACCAATAGATGGAGTTGTGACTTCTCTCAGTTAAACTCAAACTGACTTTAAAGGGTCTATTAGGCCTTGTTTCCATTGAGTGGTGAGGTACAGGTTGGATCAGTACTGCACACTTTGGTTCAGGTAACTCCAAAAGAGTGCCCAGAGCGTCATGTGCGATATCAATTTCTGAACTGATAAATTCAAAGCTGCAGTGATTTCCTATATTTAAGGACTTACTATTTAAAGCTCAGTAACCTGATTTTCTTTTAGCTGTCCCACTCTCCCCCAACAAGCAGTAACCTTTCCTGCTTCTTTTAATAAGAAAAAAGGTCAAACCAGACAAATTTTCCACAAAATACCAATACATTACATTAAACCGCAGTTAATGGTTTACCTTCAGGCTTTAGTTTCGAGTTGTAGACTGTATCAATCCTGTAATTATCTCCGCCGTATTAAACATCACGTCAAAGCATTGCCAATATTTAGCCACGTTTAATTTGCTGCCATTTTCTCTATTTTCTATTTTTGAGCTGTTTGACTGTATAATAAGACGTATTTTGTAATGTTATACATTTTTTTCCGTATGACCGGGAGTAGTTCCTTGTTGACATCGGTGTCGACCAATGGGAGCACTCCTTTTGCCGGAAGCGAACATGGGATTGGCCAAACTCCCGCTAAGGCTGGATCATTCTGATCTATATGAATCCTTAATTAATTTTTCACAGATGATTCCTATTACAATAAGCTCTTATGTGATTTAACTGTTAAGCTAAATGCAAGAGTAAAACATTTTATTGTGTATCCGTGTTTAATGCCACAAGTTCTGATTGTGTTTTATGCAATGCAGACAATAAATGTAATGTTTTAATTCACAAAGCCAGAGCCATATGACAATTGACTGTTTATAACCGGAATCAGCTAATAAACTCAAGCTTACTGATGGAAAAAGTACAAGATTTAGAATTTGTTCTCGTAACAAGAAATGCTGCTCACACACAGTTAAGTTCACAAGATCTCTTGGATGAATGAAATTTTAACTTTTTAACGGATTATGATTGGATGACTGCGAGTCTAACCAGACATTTCTGTTTCTGTTTTTTCTTTCTCCCTAATAAGGATTATCTATTGTACTGCAGTGTTTAGCCCCACCTTTTGGAAAACATTTCACACTGAACCTATTAAAGTATTACAGTAAGCTTTTTGAGACGCTTTGGACCCCTTTTGCAATAGAGACCTGTACCTGTACTGACCTGACCTGTACCGTACTGCTCCAGTAGAAATGTCACCCTAGTGTCTTGACATGAAAGTAAAGGCATTTCCTGAGAAACTGTACAAACACAGTTAATTGTAAGTGTAGTTCTGCTGTATACTGGGTTTACAGGGGATATATATTATCTCACGTCACATTTTTTACATAATCAATTCTGAGGAAATGTGACAAAGAAAACAAACATTATACATTACTTATATTATTGTGATTTAATACTGAAATACAAAGTGCAACATAGACACTAAAGACATGAACGTCTCAATGGCCACATTATTTTAGCCAGTTCAGCTACAGTTGCATTTCTTCAGGACAAATAAATAAATAAATAAATACATATACACTTACAAGAATAGTAAAAGTAATGCACAACAACTTTATGACGACATGCTTTTATATAAACACATCTGAGCCTGATTTTTCTATAATAATGAATACAATCGTTACAACTTAAGTCTTGTAAACAATCAACAGAAGTAACAGTGACATTAACCTTCTAACATGGGGTGTAAACAAAGGTCCTGTTTGAGTGAGGAACACATAAACATTCAGTAGATGAGTAGTGGTTATGTCCACGGGACATAGAGGCTCAGTGCAATCACAGCCTGATTGAGAAACATATTATTCTCAGTAATTATTTATAAAAACTGCCCTGGATGAGTTATGCACCAACTCATCATTTTTACAAGAAACAATACAAACCTCAAATGTGTTTAGTCTAGATTTAGATATTCATAGATTGATAACTCTGTTTGAAATGTATTTTTCTGACTGCACTATGCTTTTAAATACTTAAGTCTTTATTTATATCCAATTTTACAAAGGATATTTTGCACTTACAGTTGAGCTGAGTGGTTAAGTAAACATGAACTTAAATAATTCAATAAATAAATACAACAGTAACTCCTACTGACTCATGTTTGTCCTGAGATGATTCTTCACTGAGAAGTGAGGTCAGAGCGAGCACAAATGTACAGTTGTCATGCCTTTACTTCATAGAGTTATTACATTCTATTTCACAAATTATTTACAATTTATAGAGATACTAGTGTGGACGGCTTTTTTGATTTTCTATTCTAACAACCAAAGTGTATTATTTTTAATTACCTACCCAACTGAAAAGAAAATTAGTAGAGCAGCTTGGTTTGTCTAAAAACAAATGCAGTGGGATCAGGGGTCGTTCAGTTAAAACCAAAACTAAAACGCTGGACCGTAGAGTAATCAGAACCACCGTGTTCTGTTGAGAATGTTGTAATATGTCTGTTCAACTTTTCTGAAGATCAACTTTTTAATCCTGGGATTTTTTGGAGCAGTGCTAATAAACTCTGAGGCATGTGTCACTAACAATATATCATCCACTACTTTTTGAAACACATAAACACGTTTGTCATTTGTTGTTCTATAGTGTAGCCAGCAGCCAACAGCTTTCTTGGATGGGTGACATGGCTAAAAAATAAAATCTTGTCTGCATTTTTCATACGATTTGCGATAGTTGTTTTTTTTTTCTTTTTTCTCCTTTTTCTCCTGTTAGAAGATGAAAAAGCGCTCTGAAGCAGATGGCTGCTTTGCATAAAAGAACAAAGTATGCTGCACATTGCAGACACTACACTGTTCCAATTTCCTGCCACTTCACTTAAAATCATCACAGAGCCACAGAGCTAACAATTCTTTTCTCTGGTGATTATTAGTGTCTTTTTTGACAATAAGTTAAATTCTCTAAATAATTAAGTCAATCAATTAATCTGATTTATTGCCCAGTCCTACAGGGAAGGGTCATTGTTTTCACTGTCAATGCCATCTTCAGACTTCAGACAACGGAGTAGGTGCTGCACCAAAAAATCTAAACAAAAACAAAAAAACCCATGGCTGGATTCAAAAGCTTATACTTTTATGTTTGGAGTGACAATGCAGTCCCTGTAAATGATCAACCAAAACTGAATACTTACATTTCAGGCAAAATGCGTTGTTGTGTAAACACCTTTTACAGGTGTGTTCACATTGCTGTTTGGTGTGGTTTACTCGGATAAGTGTGAATGCTGTCATACAAACCCAAGCGCACCCCGCACCAAACATGCTCTGAGATTTCTTCAAGGAGGTTCGCTTCCTACTGAACTCTGGTATTGTTCAATTAAAATGTGAACTCTAAGCGAATCACAGAATATCTGATTTTTTGCCAGTGTCAAAATCTGATATTTTTTTAGTTTTCTCGTAAGTGGAAAAAACAAAAAAAAAAACCTAACCAGAACAATATTGTCAATCAACAAAACAAAATCAGTAGAGGGCAAACAGGGAAGCAGACTACGAGCGTGAACACACCTTAAATGGCTTCTTCTTTATTTTTTTTGCTGCATAGTCCTCACTGTTTTTGAATGATCTTCTCTGCTGAACTATTTTGTTTGGAGATATTTTCTTTGGTGGGTTCTAATTAATAGAAATAATGATGTAACAATCATGATAAATTCTTGCTTGAATAAGGACTTAATAATTTCTACACTACTCTATTAACAGTAGCTCTACTTGATCTTACCTTTAACTGTATAGAACTGCAAGCTGAGACGTTACCTGGAAGACAGATCATGCTAAACATGAGATTTTTCTACAGTTAACTTACAAAGTTACCAGAGTTGGCAGTCCATTGTATCTGAGAGAGATTTTTTGTGACCACAGAATTCAAGTTAAAGTCAAGTCAAGTTAAAATCGACGAGTTTGAAGAGGAATGACTGAGGCTAAATGGCGTAGCAGTCACTTTTATATTTATGTCAAACACTTACAATGTCCCAGAGGAATCCTCACGTCCAGAGTCAATCTTGGTAGGTAGTTTATCATCATCGCCTTGACTTTTCAGATGTTGCTGGTGGAAAGAATGATCAACCAAAGGCGCTTCTTGTGTTCTTTGTGTCTCCTGCTTCCCTCAGCCTGAGCGTTTGATGTTACAAATGTGGAAATGTAGACAAATACAAGCAGATGAGGCACTGTCTTTGCGCTTGGTCTAGTTGAGAACTCCCTTTTAAGCAATAAATTCAATGAATAAAGATGAACATTCAACATTAAGTAATAAAATCCAGGTCTTGTGATGTACAGTACTGATACCCCAGAATGGAAAGTCTTTGGTCCGTTGTGTTCCGCGGTCATTGGTGGTAGGAGTGGGGCCTGGCCGGAGAGCCGGGTGCGGGAGAGCCCCGGTGGAGGGGGGACGAGGTGGGCGACATGTTTGGGCTCAGCTCGCCCGTCTGCAGGCGCCACAGCAGCTCCTCGTTGGTGCGGCTCAGGCGTTTCTTCTCATTACTCTCCTTCTCCACATGGACCTGCAGGTTAGCGTTCTCCTCCGACAGTTGTCTGAAGAGGGACAGGAAACAGAAACAGTTACAAAGTGCATCAAAGTCAATGTGTGTTTTGGACAGACTAGGATAGTCTGGTAAAATGATCGAAAATGTTAACACTGCTAGGAATTCAGAAAAAAAGGTTTTACAATATTAATTTAACATCAAAGCATTGAACACAAAAGGATTAGGTTGTGAATAAAAATATATTCATTTTGGGCTTTTGTGACACCTTAATAAAAACAAAACATTTATTATTATTGCTACATCACATTTCTTTTCATTCATAAGCGTGCAAGTGAAAAACACTGTATTAGACAATTATTACAGATATTATACACTTATTATAAACACCATATCAGTAATGTACTCAGTATGTTGGCTGCTGTGTTATTCAGATATCACAGGAATGCTAAAAAGCTATAGTCTAAGGTTTTTTTTGTCTTTTTTGGCATAAATGTGTGTATACATTTGTGTACTTTTAATGTCTATAATGGTGAAAGATTTTACCTTAATGTCGGTTTTGTAGTTTTAGTTTATGCTAAGTGTCTGCTAATCTCATCAGGCAGATCTCACTTTAACAGTCTTTAATAAGGAAGCACAGGTCCTAAAACTATTTAACTCTGGTGCCATGTGGTGTTGTTTGGCATTTTGTACATATCCGCAGGCAACATTGTCCTAAGCATCCAGCTTGTAGCTTTAGCTGATGTACTGTTGCCCAAAAGCACCACAGCTGGTACATGGAGCAAATGTTCTCCAACCAAGCACATACATGTAGTGAGTCAATTGCCATTTGCCAAAATTATTATTTATTATCCTGTTTGTGCAGCTTTTCCAATTCCTGGTAGATAATGGCTCTCCATCTTTTTAAAATGTTTTGCAGTAAACTTCATCTTCTACATCCATTACCAAAATGTGGATGCAAGTCATCTTTTTACAAACAGTGAAATGTTCACCTGTAGTCCACCCCTTGTACAATATTTACAAAAATGTGTATTTATGATGATAATTGAGAGTCTTGTGAGGTACGGCAGAATGGGTAATCACTATCACTGCAGTTATGCTTATTCTCATAAGAAAGCCTTTTTTCTGTCTTAATCATTTTAATTGTTGGTGTAAAACTTGATCCTTGCCAAAGTGTACACTGCCAACACTTTTTGTACACTGCCACAATCGACTCATAGAGGACATTAGGTATGGTTCTGCAGATGTACTACTGAGGACTGGAAAATAGAATTGTGCTAAATGTATTATTGGGACAGCAATGCCCTGCCCTGAGGACATATCCAGCCATGTGCTGCAGATCCAGTGGACTGGGAATCATTGGGAAGTGAGTTGAGGTTCAGATGAGGAACTACACCCAAATTCAAAATTATACAAAGAAATTCTTTGTAGTTTAAAAGGTATTTGTACATACAGCTATATTATACTACAGATAAATAGATGGCATTTGCTACACAAGTAGAGTATGAGCATTAATGTCTGACCTGGACACAGCGAGGTTCTTGTCGATGCGCTCCTTCAGGTCTTCATTCTGCTGCTGTAACACCTGCAGTCTCTCCTCCAGGTAAACGTTCTTTTCAGCCTGCTCAAAGTCACAGAGGACAAACGCACCACATTAAATGGGTTTAACAATACACTCCATTTAATAGAAAATTATGAAACACTATCTGCCACGTTAACCTCACTTGTCAAAACTCAAATCTAAAAGCTCAACTTAAAAGCTTTATTTAAATGTAAAAGAAGTATTAATGCAAGAGCAGCATGTTGGAGCCTACTAGTTTCTCCAGCTCTGTGATCTTCAGTTCCTGCTGATGGATCTGTTGGTTCTTCATCTCCAGTACTTCTTTCAGACTCTTTAGGTCTTCCTCAATGTGTTTGTACGGTGCCAAAGCATCCTGGGATAACAAAGAAAGATAAATAACATCAATATCCACCTGTAATATTAATCAAAACCATGTAACCATATTGGAATATAATATCATAGACATTACCACTATCTGCTCATCTGTACTTTTGCGCAGAGCCTCCTCAAAGCGCTTGGCTCGGTCTCTCAGGCTGCGGTTCTGAAACGTCAGTGTGTCCACCTGGTCCTGGTGTTCAAACATATACTATTAGTTTGTCATCATTCATTATTGTCCAAATGACTGGAGGAAGAGGTGTTTACCTGCAGAGACAGTCTGATCTTTTCAAAGTCCTCCTCCAAAGACTTTCTCTGCTGCTCATGAGCCATCTTTAAATCTGAGACAAAAACACAGTTTTTACCATTTTTACTTCAAGGATAACTGCTGTATTAGTGACATATTTGAACATTTGTCCTACTTTTGACTGTCCTGGCGTGCTCCTCCTGCAGCGTGGCCAGTGTGTCATTGTGGGCCGTCTCCATTTCCATCAACGACGCTTCGTGGTTTTCACTCATCTCCTCAATCTGGAGGAAGATAAAAGAACTGGATAAGACTCTTTTGATTTCAATACTTGTCCCCGGTTTCATTTGCATATACATTAAAAGATGTGCACAGTTTTAAAAGTTCTATGGAGCGCAGTAACCGGTTCTGTTCATACTGTCGTTGTGTCCTTGGGCAAGACACTTGACCCGCCTTGCCTCCAGTGTCTGTGGCTCTGGTATATGAATGAGTATGTGCTGTGGTGGTTAAAGAGGCCATAGGTGCAGTATGGCTGTCACGACTCTATCAGTCTGCCTCAGGGCAGCTGTGGCTACAGAGGTAGTTCACCACCAGTGTGTGACAGTTGAGTGAATGAATAATGAACTCAACTGTAAAGTGCTTTGGGTGCCTTGAAAAACGCTATAAAATCAAATCCATTATTATTATTATGAACCGTTTTACCTATTACTATGTGAAAATATCATTCATCAAAAAGATTGGTCTGGCCAGACAACTTTTACACTACTCACTTGACTCTCTTCAATATTGCAATGTGAGAACTCTAATCATTATAGTCATATTACAAGAATTTTAAAAAATCACTTATTCATATAAACTTTGTAAACAAGCCTATCCTGTTTGCCAGCACCTGTTGCTGCTGCTTGTCTCGAAGCTCCTGCAGCTCCTCTTTCTGTTCGGCCTGTAGTCGCTCTGTCTCCACCGTGTGCTGGATCTTCAGCCGCTCCTCCAGAGCCCCCAGCTCCCTCTGCTGCTGAGCCCGAAGTCCCTCCAGCTCAGCCTCAAAGGTCCGCTCCACGTCCTTCTTCTCCTGCTGCAGTTGCTCCCAGTGTGCCACACTGAACGCTGCGCACAAGGCACACAAAAAACAGAACAACTTTGTAAATCACATTTGATTCTGAGACTGTCTGTTCATTTATTCATCTTAAGAATAGTACACAAACGCAGAAATATGAGTTCCAGCATTTTCGGAGATTCAAACATCTGTTGGAACTCAGCTGACAGCAGTTCCTTGTCGTATTTTGCAAGTGCCTCTGTACAATGTGCTTCTACAAAAATGGACAGAATGCCAACTTGCATCACACTGTCTCCTGTCCTTGCAGTGATAGTATATTCTATAATTCATGATTCACTCAGAGCTGTGAGGGCTGGCTGCTGTGTCTGGTCCCTGCAGAGCAGTTCAGTGTGTGTCTGCTCTTCAGCACTTACCCACTTCATCCCTGAGTCTGTCCAGCTCCAGGGCCAGTTCCCGCTCCTTCACTATGGCACTCTCACTCTGAAAGAAAACATACAAAATATTAGTGCTCCACGGCTTCAGTAGAACTAATGCATCACTGTTTAATCCTGCCATTTGATTGTAAATACTTGTGTAGACAACAATGGAATGTATTTGTACTGGTTGAAATTAGTGCCACATTAATAGCAATACTGAAGTTTGTATCACCAGACGCTTTGTAAAGCTGTCTTATTGGAGTGACTTTCACTATATTAGGTGAAAGAAATCTGCCACAGGGGCTTGACTTCAGGTACAGTTTTACTATGACAGGTTCCACACAAACCTAAACATAGCTTAAATTATTTCTGTGCAAAATGCAATGTAAAAATAATAATATCTTACCTATCTAGACACCCAAGACACCTATCAACATAACCCATACAAAACCATACACAGGAAAAAATTAAGGATGCAAATAATGATTATTTCTATAATTTATTAATATGACAATTATTTTTTCAATTAATCAATTAATAATTTGATAGTGAAGCATGTGTAAATGTGTGGGGACCTGGTGGACTAACAAAGACAAGTGTTCCAAAACTTGATGTTTTATTGTTACTTTTTTAAACTGATGCTGATACAACAAAATTACATACCTGTTTATAAAAATCTGAACCAGATGAAGCTACATTATGCCACAGGACTTATGGATAGAGCATATACACATAAAGATGTATTTTTATCAAAGACACAAAATGTACATCTCTTTTACTGTCTCTGTGGATTTACTGCTCTGTATTGGTAATAAAACCTCTTTTCTAGTCTATGTCTTGAGCCTATGAATACCCCAGATAGCGATTAATCGATTATTAAATTAGTTGTTGATTATTTTAATAATCCATTAATCCGATTAGTTGTTGCAGCCCTAAAAAAAGTCAACACAGTCAATGGGTGGGGCTGAATGCCAATTTAAACAAGGTTTAACTTCAATAAAAAGTAAGAAGGTAAGATTTACCACAAAGGTAAATAAACACATTATTTAATGTAGAAGCAAGCATTAAGTGCAAAATGTAAATACTGGAATGTAACATGTAATCTTATTATATTACTTATACATATTACTCAAACAACATAGCCCAATACTGAAGAACTGTGTTTTACTTCATTGATACGAGATTATCAGTCACTACAAAAATTGGAAATCACAGCTTCTGAAAAAGACATTGAGATAAATGGCCGTGAAATACAGTACGTACAGAATGATGTCACCTACTGTCTGAGAGAGGTCCTACAGGAGTCATCATCAGAAGAGAGTGCACTCAGCTAACAGCCACACCTATCATTTTACCCATGATGCCCTGGTCCTGCCAGACACCTCCCTGTTCGAATCCCCATGGGAACATGTGACATGCATTCTAATGATACTGATACTCCACCCTTTAATCAGAAACACTAGACGTTCATAACTGATCATTAGGGCTATCTTCTGGAGCAATGTTTATTAGTGGAAGCTAAAATGGCGCCACAAAGAGGTACAAAATATCTGTTTAGCAGAAAAAATAAATCTGACTTGGATTTGGACATAATCTTGGATTACACAATTAGACAATTTACATTCCTATGTAGTGGTTTTGTGGAGAACAGCCTGGGCACACACAGACACAGTTACTTGTTGCCAATAAGCTGGATTTGTGGTGGATATGCAGCAATGTGTCCTATTACCACCACTGCAGCAGGGGGCGTTTTATGGTATTTTCTCAATGCCTTACAAAGATCAGTCACAAACACAGCAGAATATGTGTTGTAAATATGCGCTGCATCACAAGCAAAATGCACTGTATTTTTTTTTTAAGCGATAGATCAGTGATGAAAAGGGTCGTTAAGCGGAGCAAAGAGCATATGTGCACCAAGACGCATGGGTCTGGAGTGGCACGGGAAGAGTGGACTTAGCCCCCAAGATACTGTGATCCACATAAACAACACATTTATATGGTCAAGGATTTTAGGACAGACATGAAAACACTGTGAGAGACACCAGCTGCAAAAACTACAGTTTCATACACTGAAATATGAGCTAGACACAAGGAAAAAGTGCCGCTTTTGTTTTGATTGGTTTCAAATCAGCCATTATTGTTACAAATGTACCCTTTTTTAAGACTATTTTGCATTTGCTTTGCCTAATCTTTGCACAAACACCAGCAGTTTTTCCTCCACAAACAGTTTGTGTGTATCTCTCTCAAATGTGCTAAATTCAGCTTTGTGCTCCTTCTGCACCTGTAAGAGACGCTAACTTAACGGATGCATTTAAATGTGTGTATAATTTCCTTCATAGACGTTTATCTAAGTCTACATATTTGTTTCCTTGTTAAACTCCTATATTTATATCCAATATATCATATATCAAACTGTATTATAGGAGTCCACTTATAGAGGGACCACTTACTGATCAGCAATTTTCTTTTTCTATCAGCTTTAGCATTCATGAACTGTTTTCAAACTTTTCCAGCCCATTACAGATTTAGAGAGATAACACAAATACATTTATGTTAAAAGTGGTTAAATGTCAGTCTTTATTTAAGGCTATTTAGGTAATTTATTTGTACACTAATTGATTGAATATTCAGCTGTAGTGTTAAAACTAAAGATTTTCTTTAAACAGGCCATTAAAGGCTGAAAACAAATATAATGTTTGCCAACTTCACTTTGCCAATCACAGAGGGCTGCCCATTTGGGCACCATCCACTGTACCTAATAAAAAAGAGACAAAAATAGCATCTCGCAGCATCCCTCTTGGAACAGAATAACTTAATTAACCTCTCCAAAGTGTGCACCAAAGTAATCAGCACAGTTTCCATGGGACCAACAAGAGGTTTCAGTGTGGATCAATGAAACAAGAACCTACGCAAACCAGAACTATAAATAGTATAATCCTGCAAACATTTAATCTCCAAATGTCCATATTGAAGAAAGTTATGTTTTAAGAATATCTGAACAGTTCTTGTGCTCTGTCCCTTCCATTAACAAAGGATCAATTTGTTTACAGACATATATAATGAAATGTAAAGATGTGGGGAATACATAACAGCAACAATAATGAGATTAAGCTCTAAAAAATACCCATGTAATAATCAACCAACACTGAACACGTGAGAGTGGAAGAGTGGAATAAGACTATATACAAGACTACTATAAGATTTGGAGTGGTGAAATATGAGAGCTGTATGATATCAAACATGCAATAAGTTGAACATTGCAATTATGAAATTTTTTTTACTTATGTTTTGATTGGTGTTAAAATGTATAAAGTAAGTCTTTGGGATATTTATATTGGAAATAATTATTTTCTTAATATACTTAATATATTGTGATATAAATTTTGTAAGTAAATTATTTTCTGTGTTATTTTAAAAAACTAAAAAATAAGTGTGTTGCTTATACATCAATTAAATTAAAATAAGACTTTAATTGATATAGATTACACATTATTGCTAGTTTTTAGTCTACAGGATGACATTACAATGGTTGTTGGCTGTTTAGCTAGTCTAACCATACCTGTTAATTTTGCAAAAAGAAGTAGGTCTGGAATCCCTTCCCTTTACAGACATTTCTGCTCAAAAAGAAATCCTAACAACCAATTCTAACTTCCAGAACAAGTAAAAAAAACACAGCTTCTTGAAAGAGACTGTAATAATGAAGAATTCTTTTCTCATTTTCTCTTTATCGCTGCTGGATCTGTGTAACAATTTATTTTTATTCATGTCTCATTCATGACTAAATTACTTGGTAAACCTTGTAAAATGGGACGGGCATTTAACAATTCTTAGTTTCTCTGATTGGTTTTATGTCAAACCCAGTACAGGGTCTATGTCTACAGGCAGTCAAATCTGCATTTGTTGGTACGGCCCCATGAAAACTGCAGAATGAAACACCAATGTTATGAACAGGTTAAAGAGATTGTCCTCCCAGAATGTTTTTGACATAGTAAAATATAGAGTACACTAAAAATAAGCAAAAAGTGTAAATAATGGAAAAGACCTGTTCTGTAATGTAACATTCCAGCAAATTCTGAGACATGATAAGTACAGTGCAACAGACAAGCCAGCTTTGACTCAGCATATTAATCCAAAGCTTCACACTCTGCCACAGCTCTGTCTCTAGGAAACAAGCGCACCTCCATCCGCCTGAGCACACACATGCGCACAACACCCCATCACTAACCGCACTGAATGAAGCCCCCGCCTGCACTAGAGATTTCTTTTTACCGCTCGGTCGGGACATGGCTGAGGCAGGACGAGGAGCCGGCTGCAGCGGTGGCCCATGCTCGGCTAACGCTGGGCAGCATCCCTGAGGCCGGTTTCCGAGAGGCAGCGCTGTGAGAATGATACGGGAGCACAGCGGACAGTGGGAGGGAAACGCTGTCGACGGAGCGGGAGGGGAGGAGAGAACGGGGAGACAGACAGTTCCTCACCTCGTGTCCTGGTTCTGCCGTTTGCGTTAGAACAAAGACTGGAGAGCCCCTGCCCGACTCTCTCTGCCCTCCCCTCGAGTCCCTCAACACGCCCCGAAATGCAAACACGCACGGCAGCGACAGAAAAGACCCCCACACACATGAACTGTCTTATGAAGAGAAGAAATGATCAGAGGAGGAGCCAAGGAGGGAGATGATCAATAGGAAGCCGGTTATCTGCTGTTAGTCAAACAGCTATATGCATAAAGAACACACACAAGCTGTTAGAATTTATCTATCATCCTCATTCAACATCTCTGACAGCAATCAATGCACATTCTACAGCTAAGTGAATACAATGAACCTCACAAAACTGTTGGATAGCCAAGGAATCCATCCAAAAATAAAAGAGCGTGATATTTAGTATTTCTAGTGAACATATTTTTAATTGTCATAGATTAAGACCACATGCACACTCTACAATGAGAAAAATATTGCAGCTTTTGGAGAGTTCCCTAATGTCACATGGGCTTTTAACAGTTTAACAGAGACACATTAACAAAAACAGACCAACTAGTGGAGCCACTCTGCAGCTAGCCAAACATAAACTACTGTATATATCTATATTAACAATATAGTCTCATTCCATATAAAACTATAAAAATATCTTAAAAACTCAAAATATCACCCAGCCTCTATTATGCCAAGAAATAAAACATTGATAAATTGCATCAAGTAGTTATTATAAAGTGTTACCTGATATTTAACTGAAACTGAGGTCTTAACCAGCCCTACAATGTCAACTCTTGATGGAAAAGGAAAACAAAGTTACACATGTAAAAGGATATCATTGCAGAAATACAATACAGTGGCCAATATTCAACAGCTGTAACATAAAGCGATGCTCAGTGGCAGTGAAAGACAGACATCAGGATGTATTCTGTTTGTGTCTGACACCAAATATCAATAAAGTGTGCAGCAGGCCCAGCACCCAGCGGTAATCACATTACTCATCTCCCACAGTGAAGTCGTGGGTGGGGCTGGAAAATGGATGGCACTGAGACAGAGGAGCAGCCGAGGGCAGGGGTAAGGAGGTTTTTAATCTAGGTTTGAGAAACAGGAAGCGCTCGGTCACAAAGAACAGGCAGCCCATCTACCATCTACCAACACTTGCTCTGTAGGCAGAGGAAAGACATACATTCTGAAGTAATAGCCTCTACTGGGACAATACTACATAATGGGTGAATCTGAATACATCAAATAACCTGGGCCTTAGGAAAATTACTCTATGTTTAGTATTAGGCATACTATACAATTATTTTTGGTAATTATTTTTGAATGTCAAAAATAGCTATCACACAAAATCTAATTAATATAAACTGTTTCCATCTCCAATAATCACCGTTTTGTGCACTATGTAAAGGCTAATACTGCAGCTAGAGCCAGAGCACCTCAGGTAATGGTTCTGGTGACTCTGTACACAGTAAACAAATAATCTCTGGAGAAAGGTGATCTTATAACCTCTGTAATGTCTGTTTTGCAAAGTGACAGGACATTGTAATAAACATGAATATGTGAATATATTTTGTTCTCAGCATCATAGAACACAACTAGTCAGAGCTCCCATTATTTACTTCTGTCATGTATTGTGTGTTGCACTGTTTCTTATGCTGCACTGTCTTTTGTCTTGCAATGTTTGTACATTTGTGTCTATATGTAGCACTATGGTCCTGATAAAATGTTGTTTAATTTCACTATGTGGTGAATAGCTATATATAGTTGTAATGACAATAAAGCTGACTAACTGATTGAATAAATAGTGTAGTGTAGTACTATAGTGACGTTTAGTGTAGTGTAGTGTATGCAAATTAGACATGCGCGTTTATTTACCATAGTGCTTATTTGTGCCTTTCAACAAGACTTTGTGTGGAGTGTAAATTATACAAAACCTGATCTTCTCTGGAGACAGACCAGGCTATAACTAAAAGGCAATCAACTTAAACTGCTTCGTTTCACTCTAACGGTAATGGATATTGACTACTAATGGGGTTGTGTATTGGTTCTTAGCATAAAAAGAAAAGAAACATAACAAACATACAAAACTATGTATAACACTCTTTGATTTTTTGTCTTGATAACCTCCATAGAACCTAGTGGAAGAAGCCATTCATTTCCTGGCAAACTACCACTTCCCAGAGAGGACAAAATGAGCACTGCTGGAGGAAAGGTACATTGATGTTTTTTTTATCTCAACATCTAGACAACTGGCACTCAATACTTCATAGACAACAGCAAAGAGAAAGACAGCATTTGTTGACACAGCAAAGCAGAGACTACAAAAGGCAGAAGCTACAGGTGTCAGCTGTATCTGAGGACAAGTAATGCTTTCTTGTTTCATCCTGAAATCTGTGGTCGCTAGTGTTAAACATTTCAAGCTTTTGTAACAGTGTGTGAACAGTTTAAAGGGATTTAAATGTTTTGAAGTAGGGCTGCAACGTATTTGTGGGTAGATCAACTATTATCTGTGTTTGTTCCATTTGTTTAGTGTTTCATGTTTTTACGTAATCATTTCACCTTTATTGTTGTTTGGGGTAAGTGAATGCTAAATGCTGTAGTGAAAGTACCTTGTGGCAGAAGTGCTGTGTGGTGATGGTGAACACATCCAGACACAGTGAGGCCTTCTTGAGCTGAGCCTGGAGGGTCTCCAACTGCAGAGCCTGCTGCTCACAACGCTCCTGCAGCTGCTGGATCAACGCCCGGTCAGAGTCCTGAGACCGAAGAGACCCGTGGACCACAGCTGTTCGCCCACGCACTACACACAAATGAAAAGTGTAAATATATGATAAATACATTCATTCGAAAGACTTACTTAGAAAACTTATGCTAGAATTAACTGAGAAAAGAAGAAGAGATAAAATAAATGGTTGAAATATACTTGAAAAAGACACAAAGGGAATTCATATTTTATTCTCATAAAAAATAATAAATGACTCTATTTTACTTGCAAAATTGATATTCAAATGTAAATTATACAATTATTTTACAGGCTAAGAAAGCACAGTGGATAATACCATATCATATCATTAAAGTTTAGGAGTGACTGACGTGGCAACGGTCCCACTGGTCATTAGGTCAGTCTGATCTCAGTAAAAGAGCAAAATGCTGACTGTGTTCAATAATGGAGCCCAGGAGGAATAATACTTCAGGAGGAGTCCTAGCGTTACAGCTACTGTAGCCTGTTGCTATGGTAACCGTAGGCAGGCTTTTTGCAACATGGCTCTAATCAGGTTTTCAGCTTGGAGCAAGAGAGAGAGAGAGAGAGAGAGAGGGTGGCTGTAGAATTTAAAGGTACAGTACAGTTTTTCTACTGCAAAGGAAACCCAAAGCAGTCAGGAATTACGTCATTTCATTTTGAGTGTACAGAGCATGTGTGCAGATGTTACTATAACATATATTAAAAATTTTAACACATAAAGATTTGATGTTGATGTGAAGTTTCTATTTAGATCTATTAATTTTATCTCAAAAGGGGCAAACTTAACTAAATCATGTCTTAGTTGTAACTTATGTATTATGTATAATGGTCATTTTGTTTGAATATACATTTTTAGGCTTCATTAGTGTTAGCTGGAAATAGAAAAAGCTAGAGAATGACAGAAAGAAAGTAGACTCAAGCCAAGATTCAAACTCAGGTTAATTTGTTATACATTCTAGTACCGTATATTACAATATGATACAATATAGACTCACACATGGACTCACTTGGGGACTGAGGCTTGGGTGAAATCATTGCAAATCTTTTAGGGGAGGACTTGGATGTTAGTGCAGCCTCGGGCTCCTTCTGCACCTCTCTTTTGGAAGCTGCAAATGTAAAAAAAAAAAGTGGAATTAACAAGGAATTAATAGACACATTATTCTATCATTTATTAGAATTTCTAGGTATGCTATGAATTCTATATAACCTTTCACCAAATTTCCATGAGCAAAGTTAATAAACACTGAACTTTTGAAGATTCAAGATTCAAAAGGTTTACTGTCATATGGACAGTATAGAAACGGGTTTCCCTGTACAATGAAAGTCTTTCTTTGCTGTCCACAGTGAATGCCATGTAGAAGGTAGAAATAAAATAAAAAAAAAATATATGTATAAAAATAGATAAATAATTCTAAATAGAAATTATTTCTAACTACAATGCAGATTCTAAATATAGTGCAAATTAAAAGCAGAGTATGATGTCACATGAAGGAGTGGATTAAACCATTAGTAATGTTTAACATATATCTACATTTATATACACCCATGCTTTTTCCAGTTTTTGGAGCTTTTAGATTTCCATGACCTCCATGTTTTTATGATCGTTTGAACTGTAGTTTTTAAGCAGATCCTAAACCTACTGCTTTAGTTACATTGGCCACTAGCTGGGGCTACTCTCCCACTTTTAAAAAATAGTCCCTGATAGTTTGTGATGCATCTTGTGACCACTGGGTGTTGCTCAAAAGTCACAGCCACTGCAAATACAGACACTGGAAAGAGGGTGCAAAGAAACAACAAAGAAAGCCAGCATCAGCAGACACTGTACAGTCTGTAACACTTCTATGATGCAATGCTCAGCAACATTTCAAATGTAGAACAATAGAGCTCAGTTTGGGGTAAATGTAATCCTAAAATGCATGATGCAGAATGTGAGAAATTTGCTTAACGCAGAGACTTCAAAGCTGGCATTATTATAAAACCAAGCTTAAAAATGTCTGAGTTTCCTCTTGCACTTGCACAATATACTGACTTCTGGAGTTCTTACATCCATGATTTGTGACAGTAAGCAGTTCTGAGTATATTCCAACATATAATCCTCTAAGACTCCGCTAGCTCTAGTTAGACAGATCATGTGATCATTGGACTGTATTGGGAGGCTTGTGAATAATGAGAGAAGTTATTTCTGGCGACACCAGTGGGAGATGGAAGTAAAGAATTATGAGCCTCACTGAGAGGGGAGCTGCGCTGTGGAGGCAGAGAGCGTCGCTGCAGGCTGGGGGCATTAGGAGGCTGGGGTCGTCCAGGGGTTTGGGAGGATTCACCAGGGGGGGCTTTGAGGAGAGGTGGTGTGTCATCACTGCCACTGCTGGGGTCTAGAGTGGGAGAGGAGTAAAAGGAACACAAGAAGTTACATATGAGATCATTATATTTATATTATTGTGCTGAAATGGTTTAAAATATTACAGTTTGAAAGTTACAACAACAGTATTGTGGTTATGACGTATTTGCTGATGAATTTGATGAAACGGTTGCTGTTTTTTGATGTATTGTACTGTATTGTACTATTTGACTCTAAATAAGTCACGTTTGTCAGCCAAGGCATGTTGTCATTGTGCAATGCAAACTGCAAAACTGACACAAATGGCGGCAATATCTAACATGTATTTGAACAATATGTATAATTTATATGAAATAATTTCACATAAAACGCTTTTGTCCTGTGAGAATCCACACAAATGCATTGGGTTCATATTTAGTCATTTGCTACCAATTATACATAGGCTCAAAGGTCAAATAATACTATATGTAATTGAAAAGAAAACAATAATACGTTTATGAGACATTTCAATAGCTAAAGGCAGAGCATCATGTAATGCAGCTCTTTCAAAATAAAAGAAATACAGAAAAACTGGTGTAAACATCTTAATTATTAATAGCAGTTGTTAGTATGCCTCCAGCATGCTGTGCTGATAGGAGACTATAAATCATAAACAAAAAAATAGCAATTAGTAGTCCAACAGCAAGGCAACAATAATTATGTTTTACATGAGTGAGAAGCAGCCTTACTGTTTGTTCACATTCCCCCATTCATTAATTCAACAAGATATTCTAAAATTGAATTATGTCTGTGTTTATTAATGATGTGATAATTGAAACAGACAACTTCAAATGTTTATTTGAGAGAGTCCTGGGCTGTCCCTCAGCCCCACAGTCCCATTTAAAGCAACTGGTCTACAGTCACTGGAAGTCATTAGAATGTCTTGATATTGATGTGAAAGGACAACCATTCCCCAAAAAAAGCGAATGGGGCAATATGTAATTCAGAATTCTGTGGCATACTGGGTTGGGAGTACAAAATTTAGGGGTGGGCGATAGGGCTGCACAATAATTTGCAAATTTATTGTAATCGTTATATTAGCAATCACAATATTAATATACCAAGAAACTATCACAATCACTTTATGGTATTTTATGTGACAGACAGTTACTTTTTGTGAGGTTCAAAAAGTCCCATATTCAGCCATGTTCAGTCCTGATTCCATCCTTGGTTTAGCCCTGAAATGAATTGATAACAAAACCAGATATACTCAATACAACAATTTATCTTTTTTTAAGGCAAAAATCAGGCTGAAAATGAAAAGAATGTCCTATTCTTACAGCAGCTGCCTAAAATACAGCCAGAAATCAGTTGCTGTTGCTGCCAAAGTTATTTAAAATTGTTTAAAAAGCGATAAGACGCACTCTTTGTGATTTTAAATTTACTACAATGTAGGCTCTAAGTTTGTTTTTGCTGTGCAGGTCAATCACAGATTGCTCAGATTTCCTATCATTAAATATTTAGCTCTTCCATCAATAGTGTCGCTTCTGTTCCTGCTCCACCAGAGGCAAATCTGCATAGATGAGGAAATCAGAACAATTCACAGATGGTGGTTGTAATAAATCTGATAAGTGGCAACACATTTAACACTCATCCAGACTGTTCCAGACGTATTAACTGTTTTTATGTAGTCCCCAGCAGTAGATGATTTGATATGTGACTGCCCTGGGCCTGTGTGAAGCCTCCTGTGGGACCTCTGTAAGTGTCCTGTCTGCAACAAAGTGAATTCACCTGGGACCAGCACAGGGTTTTGTTCCACACTGCTGTTACAGAAAGAGGAGGATGAAAACAGAAGCACTCTGGCTGAGGAGAGAGAGAGTGCTGCAGGCTGACTCTTACTATTACACTGCTAAAGCGTGTTCCTGCTGCAGGTACAGTACAAATCCATCCTTGGCTGCCAACGGCTCTCAATAAATCATCCCAGCAAGGACAGGCACCGTCTCTGCAGGTGAAGTAACAACAAGCAGCTGGCTAATATATAGGCTATAGATTACAACTGACTTGGACAGCACTTAAAGTGTTTTCAATACATTGAAGAGATATTGCCACACAAGGACCTGGCATAGTCTAATTTGCCCTTCAAAAGTCACAAATATAACAACAACAACAAAGATTTTACAGTTACAGGAATTGCATTTAATGATGGTAAATTATGTAAGTCTCCTGTGTCTATTATGCAACTTTCCAAAATGCTCTGAGAATAACGCTGCTGAGTGAGTGAAACAGCTTCTAAATGTTGCTTTGGCAGTTTTTCATCTTAAAAAGGCTGGTTGAGTTTGCAAAATTTGTGGTTAATGCAACAACTCTCTAGAAAACAGCCTGTTTGCTTCTCTGCAGCTCCCTCAGCAATGAGCAGTGAACACAAACTGAAAGACAGGAGAGTGATGCTAAGATAAAGGATCAGCAAAACATTAGCAAAGTCTTAATAAATCTAATGTAAGTGTATTAGCACAAACACAACAACAGACATTCACATGAATCTCAGCCCTAGACAATGTAGATATTTTACGTCAAATTTGAAGTTTAATGCAGCTCAAACAGCCCAGCAACAGACTAGCAATTATCCAGTGTGTCCCTCGACTCTGAGCAGCTCAGACAGGCCCCAGTTCACTGTAAACTGTAACTGGATAAGCTGAACAAAATCAATGATTAGTTTTGACCTCCCATATGAGTGAATGGGAGTCTGAACAGATGAAGATGAAGATATTGCAAGACAAAACTCAAGGAAGAGTCTGAAGCATCCATAAAACTGGCTAATGTAAAGTTGTAGCAACCTTGGTTAACAAATGCATGTTTCTTTGAAAGTGCGTAGATACAAAATTGTGAAAAACATACATTTATTTTGAGGTCTAGAGAACAGAATTGTATTATTTCTGTGTGGTGGGGTTTAAAGGTAGAGGAAATGTTACGTTATAGGAGCTTCACAAGATATGGCAAATTTACAGTTACTGCAATATTACTGATCGCAATATCCATATCACTCTAACCTTATAGTGTTTAATTTGATAGACTTTTACTTGGTTACTATGAAAATTATCACCATCAATCAAACTGTGGTGTGTACAATAAAAAAAATCCTACTTTAGACCTGTTAACTATTGATTTAGCTCCTGCTTTGACGAGGGGAAATGAGTCCAGACTAGAGCCTTCTACTACTTTATATATTGTTTTTTACTATGTCAAAGAGCATTCAAATATCACAGGTCAGGGACTCAGGGACCCTCAAAAGTTTTATGTTTCAGACTGAAATTATAAATGATAACCTGAGCTGCACTTTTTTTTTAATGGAGCTCCATTATCCTCCACCAGAGAGAGCTTTTTTACTTTTATTAATAATCCATTTTATTTTGTCCACTACAACTACTTGAGGCAATTAACGTCTAGCTAAAACAGGTTAAAGTCTATTCATGTCTAACTGAAACCATTTAGAACCTGTTAAAGTCCAACTAAAATCAATGAAAACCTTTCAAAGACCAACTAAAACATCATAAAGCTTGTTAAAGTCGAACTAAAACTGCCAACAAGAAGCACTGTGTATTTAAATTGAACTCAACTCATTTTATTCACTCGATATTGCAATATTTAAAATAGTTATTGCATATTGCACATTTTTCCCTGATCATGAAGCCCTAATGGAGATGACAAGTTTCCCACTAAAAACTGTAACAATGTAGAAACGAGAAGCACCTTTTCCAAGTTACAACACGAACGCAGAATAGAGCCACACCTTGGCGTATTACTGTTGCAAAAAGCCTGTAGGGAAATGCTGTGGAAACGACTGGCAAGCATGCAGATATTTTAACAAAACTTATAACAAACGTATTAAATGACTAAATTAATGAGGAAACTAGCTTACATAACCGCAGACTGTTTTCTTGAGCTGCTGTTTTGGGAAAAATCAGCGTCAAAAATGAAAAAAGTATCCAAGTAAAGAGCACATAGAGATTTTTGGAATATCAAAATTCATAAAGATGCTATAACTGGCTGATTTTGAGAGGATCCACATCATGTATCAGGCAATCAGTTTAACAAATGGCAAGTGTTTTTGGTTAGAGGGTGAGAAGTACCCCACGTAATATCACGCCTCACACAGCAGTCCCGCCCTCTTCATGTTCAAATGTAAATAGTGCAGTAAGACTGGTTTAGACAAGTGAAGCAGTCCCTTTGGCTGGGAATAGGAAAGTGACTGAGTGGGGGGTAACAGCTGTGTTTTTATTAAGACTGAATAGGCAGCTTCTGGAGGGGGCTATAAATAAGGCTACATTCACACTGGCCTAAAAAGTGGCCCCAGATTAGATCGGTTTATGTCAGTAGCCTGGCCAGCAATCCTAATTCTTTTTCAGATCTATACAATGACTGGTCACTGTTGATTTGAGTTGGAATTTTCAGAAGTGGAACAAATGGGAACAGAATAAACTAAGCCTCTGAACCAACGCAATTCGAAAAACATAAAACCAATCAGAGAAACAAAGCACTGCATAAAGCATGCCCTCTTTTTGATAAACAGTTATGACTTGTCAGATTTTGGTAGAAATAGGTTTTAGTGAAGTTAATGGGTCTGGCTGGCTGGACTATGTGAACAGTCAAAAACAAGACAATAGAATCCCACTTTCCAATTTTTCACAATTTTGTATTACAGTAACATGTAGATCTCTTTGTTTGTGGAAAACAATAAATTAATCTTAAGTGTAAAAGGAAAAATATAGATTATAGATTATACAATAGATTAATTTTATATGCAGAATGATAATAATTATACAGCTCTTCTTTTAATTATATGATTTAATTGAATCGCACCTAAAATACTTTTATGTGGACAAACTAGATCTAATTAAATACATTATCAAAACCCACTTTAGTGTTTACTGTTTTATTTTGATACCAATGATTTCTATGTTGTTTGACGCCTGATATTAGCATGTGCTGGAATGGGATAATGTAAAGTAAATTTTAAAAAATGAGGTATTATTATTATTCGCCTCTGGGCCTCTTTAGACTACTTAAAAGTGGAGAGCAGGAAGTGTCAGGCCTCATCTGTCTCACTCAAGGGAAAAGTGGTTACTGAGCAGATGACACCATTAACACATCTGCCAATCAGCAGTACACTCAATGCACACTGTTCACATTTACAAAAACATATGTGACCTGCAAGCTTTCAGTTCAGACGCTGATGGAAAATGCAAAAACAAGACATGACACACTCGACTGTTTTTGAACAGCTTTAACAGTGAGATGGTAATTAAGTACGTTAGCATACTAGCACTATTAGCACATAATTTAGTGTAGCAGCTAATGAAGCAATCTCCGCTGCAACATATTAAAGCCATTAATCAAAGAAGAGTGCAACCATGGATGTATAATTGCTTCAGATTTAGCTGTATGTTCATGTAGCTTATGATGGGCAGACTAGGTTGTTTTCACACCTAATGGACTTATATTCTTTTTCATTGATTTGCATATAACATTGACTATATGTCAATGTATGGTTAATAACTATCCTGATGGCTTCTATTGCATTGCTCAGCCCACAGTGGCAATGGATTCCTCTTTCTATGGTTCTCCCTGAGGTTTCAATTTTTCCAATGTCTTTTTTTCTTACCCTGATGTAAGGAAAGGGAGTGTTGTCTTATACACTCTGTTAAGACCTATTGTGGAATGTATTATGTATGATATTAAATTGAATAAATATTCTAAAACTGTGTTTGCCACAAATTGGGTTGAGGCCTAAAAGCAGGAGTTGTCAAAAAAAATGAGAAAAAAAAACTTACTTTAGAAATGAGCAAGATCATTAAACAGTAAAAAAGATTGATGGTATGCAAGAAAGTCTAAAAAAACAACAACAACATAAACAAACAAAAAAACTAATAAAAAAAACCCTAAAATGTTAAATTAGCAAAATGGCTTTAGAAATAAATCAATAGCATTACAAACAATGGCAAAGCAAATTTTGGTAATATTTTGCATTGTGGATATTTTTCATTTCTAGTGCCATTTGACTTGATTTATTTAGGTATTTTGTTATTATCAAATTATCAAAATATAGTATACCACTTTTTAGTTAGTATTTTGAGTTAGAATACTTTGGTGACCCACCATTTTGGGTCCTGACCCAATGTTTGGGAACCACAGATCTTCAAACATTGATTTAATTAGGTGCTAAACCTTCAAAAACTAAAGATTTGTCTATGAAGAGATAGAACATTACCTTTATAGAAATAATTTTGTGTTAAGTCCTCTGGATTTCTAGATAAGCACTATATAATGCCTGTCCCTAACTATGTCAAAGCATGTCAAAGAGCTAGTGCCTAGATATGTTAATGTAAAAACCGCAGTGCTCTCAGTCTCCTTTATAGACAACAGAATACAGTAAAACAATAAATCAAGCTATATCTCTGTAGTCAGCATGCTAGTGTTATATCCTAGCAACATGATCTTCCAATTTCAGTGTTATGTGCTTAGATTTCCCAGGACACTCTTAACATGGGTTTTCATTTGAAGCATGCCAAAGCATTATGCACACAATAACTGCTTCAAGACGGCACTGAGAAAACAGTTCTCCTTTTGCTTTGAACTTGCTATCTCACTAAATGATTCTTCTCAGCTCTGAAAAGACGGCATGTTCGCTTTAGTGTCACATTCCTAAATATTATCACTGCATGCACAGATATTAACCTCACACAACTGAGTATATGATGCAGGGAAAATGCTGCAGTGCTTCTCAGGCTAAACAAGGACATGAGACTAGAGGAGACAGACTTAAACATTTGTGTTTGCATTCGGAATGTTTCCATTGTTCAGTTTAAATCCTGTTTTTTTAGTTTAATAGACATATTCACTGTTTTCCACAATTAAGAAATCAGATTTACTTTATTACGTCTCTCTTAATCAAGGCTGAATGCTAAGGCCCAGTAGAGGATGTACTTCCTGTGGCTGCTGGTCTGCCACCAGAGCTCCTAGTCTAATTCTACACTTACACTAATTCTACTTCATTGCGTCCATTTTAAGTATCTCAATAACAATGTGGTTTGGGGCCACCAGCAAGCAAAACCAGACTAGACGGCAACTATACACCTCCAGAACCAAGAACAAGGCAGGCAGCATTATTATAGACTTCACTCACACCAGAACTGAACTGCTTGAACTGTTATTTGTCAAACCAAAACAGTTTTTTCCCGAAATGCACTTACTCGTTCAGTATAGCATCCATCCTGTTGTGTCTGTTTCCCCACTACTTTAATTAGATTCTCCAAACTAATACTTATAGTCAAACCAGCCCTCTCATACTGCCACATAAATAAATAATTAGTTACTGCAAGATAAAACATGTGCTGCAGTTTATTGTTTACAGTATAAGACCTTAGCTTTCTTAGACAATACAGCCAGCTTTGGCCTTTCCTACAAAGTACTGTACCTGTATTTATCCAGCTTGTCCAGATGTACTCAGAGTTATTTACAGGCGCGCACTCTATCAATATCAATACATGTAGAGCTTAATGTAGTGTACTTGACTTATCATTAAAGGTAAAAGGCCAATTAAATAGGCCAAAACTATATCTAGTTCTTAGTTAGTAAGTTCTTGATGTATGTATAATCTGTATTGATGTAAATGAGTGTTTCAGATGTGTGTATAGTTAACAGATAAAGCAAGGAAGCTCTGTGCTGGTCTCCTGCTGCAGGTCTGACTGCTCAGAGGGACATAGACATAGATATTGTCCAGTTCTAACATAAAATACCATACAATCTAACTAATGTGGAAATTATATTGTAAATTACATATAAAATCTTAAATAAAAATAGCTTTATGATAACATTGAGGGTGACATGTTGGAACATCAGGCAGTAAATTCTAACCTCAGTTTCTAGTTGTGAATTCTGAGTGAATTCAATGCAGCCTGATACACACATGTAACATGATGAGTTTGTATAACAAGAGGAAAATGCAGTATCAGCAACAGCTACAATTACTTGCTTCAAGGTGGAATAGAAGATGTTTGCGAACATTCAGACAGCAGCGACTGTTAGCCAGTTTTTGAATAATGCGCATGCGCAAGACCAGCCGACTCGTTTCACAGTTCTTTCCGAGGTCCTGCCTCCAAAACAACACGCACGCGCCAGAGACTAACAGACGGCGCTTCACAGCTGACTGGCCCCGATTCTCTCCATACAATGTCACAAACGCAGGTTTCTGTCCATTGATTGTTAGAAAATTGAAATAGAGTAGCCCTGCTTGTAACGTTTTACAATAAGAAATAACTTCTAACTTCTGCCCACCAAAAAGAATAGCGATCAAACATTACATGTGTCTAACAATATACAGTGACAAAACACCAGATAATACTCCCAACTAGCAGTTTTTAATATGACAACCAAACATTGAGCCTAAAACTTACCTGTCGAGCAGCGTATTCCTCACTGTGCCTTCAGCGCTCGCTATCGCTCAAACGATGCACCAAGAACAACTCTGGTTTTGTTTCTTTCATCTGCCATCTTTTTCCTTTTCGCAGCCACCTCAAACATAGTCTTTCTTTTACAGTTACCTTCATCAGTGTTCTTCGCAGCCATTGTGTAAAACCTTGCTAACAACAAAAAATATTAACTAGATATAAATGTAGCCTGAAGCTAACGAGGAGTAGCTAGATGAACAAACTAAAGCTAACGGATGGAGCTAACGTTAGTTAAACAGACTGCCCCCCCCCCATCTACACAAATAAATAAAGAGAAAAAGAGAAAAAGAAAAAAGGGAAATAAATGACTATGTGGTCCTGACAATGGAGCTGCACGAAGGAGCAGTCTGTGCCTGACAGTGAAGCTGCACAGTGAGGCTGTTTAACGGTAGCAACACAAAAGCAGCTGTAAACAGAATACGTGAACGCGCACGCTTCCGGCCTCACGTAGCAGGAGTGATTGACAGGCTGATTGACCAATAGAACACGCGATGAGAGCGTTTTTGATTGGTTAATGTTTTTAAGGCACCACCACTTCCACAATTGACATATAAATTTTATTTTTCAAGACCTCTTATTTTCCGATGTCTTATATGCAAGTAAAAACAAATTTATAAAATATAACAAAAAATGTTTACAAAAACATCTTCTATTCTACCTTTAAGGAAAATGTAGATAATATAACAAAGTAGACAGGAGTCTGTCTGAGCTTGTCGGTGTTGTATTACCTGTAGGGCATTAATCCCTACAAAAAAAAAAAGTGGATTGTCTGAGATGTAGTGACAACAGAACTCACAATGAGAAGGTCTGTGAGTGTCACTGTGGACGCTTTCATTCGACTGGTTACTGGACACAGACGAGACGCTGGAGCTCCGGTTGAAGCCAAAGGCCGCCAGACGAGCCGGGGGCAGGGCCGAGAAGCCTGGGGGACGCAGACCGGACTGGCCTGGCTTTAGCACCATGGTCTTCTGGCTTATCTCCAGACCTGACCTTTTCTGCTCTGCTGGACCAACATAGAAGAACATACATAGATGAAGAGTAGTGTATTTCAGCAACTTACACACTGTAGACATGTATATTTTTTTTCCTTCAGCAAATCTTTACTTGAGTAATGTGACTGCACTTTAAATTGTCCAAATCAAGGAATCTTTAAATGTATTGACACTTCTGGTCTATAAGCATCATATGGGACACTATAGGGGCTATTGACTAGGGCTGGGCAATGTGTGTAATGTAATTAAAATGTGTTTTTTCATTCAAATATTACATACTATTTTTCTGTTCAATGTCAATTCAGAACAACAATAACCTTCAGAGGAAAATAAAGTACTTAAGGCTGCATACCTTTTAGTTTGACCCCGCTCTGTCTTTATAAATCAAATTAACACAACAACGCTCTGGCCACATGGCTAATTTGCATAAATCAACAAAGTATGCTAAACCTTGCACAATGCTGCAATGCTGTTCCTGTTTATATCAATGTCCTGCCACTTAGACAATATGACTCTGTTCTCTAGTGATTATTAGTCTCTTTAGCATCTGCAGAGTCATTTCGGACATTATTTGAGCTGCTCTGGTGCTAGCAGCAGCATAAGCCACAACACAGTGACCAGCACAGGGTTAGAAGAAACATTTTTCCAACAAATTTTATTTATGGCACAATTAAAAACTCACATTAATCAAATTAATTTGATTTATCGCCCCCATGTATTCCACTCATCACTAAAAAGCATCACGATAGGAGCAGTGCATAAAATCTACAGCTTTTGGTTCAGGTAGATGTTTAAGCTACCGTATTTACGTATGGTATGCACAACGCATTAGCCTCTATTTTTCTGAGGAAGCTACATTGTTGCTCAAGGTTTTCCATGAGTTAAAATAGCTGTAGCCAGGGCGACTGTGTGCTTGACATCTATAGACAGTCTACAGACAAAAGGACTGGGACATAATTAGGGTTCTTAAAATTTAGATTTCGGTTGGGACAATATACAAAGACCTTCTAATTGGACAGTCCTGGCTAAATATATGAGGTATGTTCAGCCTATTCAAGAGGGAAGCAGAAACATGGAATACAGTTTTGTGGATTAGGGAAGTCTCACTACTGTATCACATGCTTTGCACTTCAAAGAGCTAAGGTGCCAGAAGGCAATCCATAAATATGAGAGTAAGAAAAAAAACTGCACCCAGGACTCAGAAGGCACACTTTCACTTCTAGCAAAAAGTATTATTTGGTATTGTTGTTTGCTAATGGCCAGATTCAGCATTTTTCAGCAGTTTCTTAAGGGCACTTTCAATGTCAGTATATTATAGGATGGACTAATGATCAACATAGATTTTTTTCTTGTGTACAGTCAAATAAACCTCTTTCCAAAGACCGCAAATATAGTAATCAAAGGGTCAACAAACACTTACCTGCAGAGTCCTGGTGGTCCAGTGTAGGTCCAGACTGGTTTGGAAGTCCTGACCTTTGACCTGTCTGCTGAACTCTGCTCTTGGCTGCAGGCTGCCTGGTCACTGCCCCTAACCCGAGCTGAGGTCTGAGAGTTCTGGGGGAGCGGTACACGCTGCTGGTATCCTGAGAAACATGCTGCTAGAGAGATGATACTCATTAAGTCAGCTTCAGTCAGAGCCGGGGCATTTATTGATTTGCTTCCACTAGTTTGTGCTTCAACCAGAAAGCACAGTTTAGAACAGAATTGTTTTGATTCCTGTTTCACCAGAATTACTATTACTGTTTTCTGTGGCCCTACCAAAAAGCGTGCATACCTGCATCAATTTCACACCGTTTCAATATCATGACCCCCAACCTTCATGCAACTTTCGGCAATGAAAATGCAATCCATACCTTGTCATTTTAATCTGACCCATACTTGAAGAAGGGCTTAAGAAGCTATTATTAAGTATGCTTAAGAATTAACAAAAATGCCAAAATCTATCTCTCAATGTCTAGTGGTGCTTTTTTCTAAAATGTTTTAAACTTAATGGAACTCTAAGGTATATTTACTGCTCATTGGTTGATGGCATGTACACACAGACACAAAACTGCTGAGCTAGCCTATTATATTCTATTAAGTTGATGATAAAAACAATCTTCTCAAGTAGTGGTAAGTGATTTGGAGAGTTTCTATATTGCGTCACATATAAATGGTTTGTAAAGCATTTCGGCTTTAGAAGTAAAAAAAAAAAACGTTTTGGAATCCAACAAAAGCAGCTTATTTCTCACCTCCTGGGAGTACTTCTCAGACATTTCTTCATGAAAACTGCCCGACTTGCTGCCCAGCCTGTTGGTTGTGGTGGTTGTTGAAACCTTGGCTCCCGTCATTGTCATTCCTGGGGGGTAGAAGCCTGTCTTTTGTATCTCCTGACGATATTTGTCAAACAAAATGTTGGAGGAGTTAAGCACTGGTGTAGTTTTGGGTTGGACTCCATAAGTTGATGGCACGTCTGGTTTAGCTTGAGGGCTTTTGCGAACATAGGTAATAATTTTCGGTCTCACATTTTTCTTGGGTTCTTGGTCTTTTTGCAGAGGTGTTAGAGGTTTGGGGATACCACTGTTCGGACAGGTCTTGGGAAGCTTTGTTTGACTCAAAGGGGATTCACTACGCTCTAGACTCGGCGCTCGGACGCTCTGGACCTTTGCTGGAGAATTGGGCGGCCTCCTTCTGGGAGAACAGGAATTAGTTCTTGCGGAATTGGACATGACGTTTCGACTCGGGCTTCCCCACGGCTTCCTCCTCTCTAAACTTGAAGAACTAGACGTTGCTGTATTCTCAAAAGAGCCTTGCCTTTTGATGCTATTATCAAACGAGAGCTGCTTCTTCATTGAATTCTCAAATGACGGCTGCTTTCGGTAACTCCTGTCATGACTAAAAGAGTTCTGCTTTTTTAACGAGCCATTAAAAGTGCCTTGTTTACTCATGGCTTTGGGTTCCAGTGATGACTGACTCCGTCTTATCCCTGTTTTGGCAGGACTGTAGTTCTGCATTGCTGGGATCTCTTCAGCTTGTGTGCTTTTATCCATTTTACTGTTGCTTCCATTACATGTATTTGTTGCATTTATTTGTAGCTTATGATCACTTCTTACATCCCTGAAACATTCATCTTTATATTTCTTGTTATTTATGTTTCTGCACTCTTTGTTAATCTGCTCCCGACACTGAGTTTCTCCATTGTTCACTTGTGCTTCAGAATGGAATGTATTCAAATTCATGTCCACATCCTTGGGGTGCATTGTGCTTTTTCCAGGAGTTTGGTGTGGAGAAATCTTGGCTTTTTCCGAGATGGATGCCAATGTGATGTCTTCTGAAATAGTTGAGTAAGGGCCACATGGAACGTGCCAGGATTCTGTAGTCTTGCCTGCTGTCTCTGTGGCTGAGATGGTGGACACACAAGACATGAAAATGTCTGTCTCTGAGCTTACCTCAGAATGAGCATTAGACTTCTCATCTTTACTAATTGTTGCTTGTGCTGCGGTATTGCTTTTTGATACGAGCTGATTATTAGGGTCTTTACGTTCAGTAAGTCCCACAAAGTCCTCTACTTCCTCAAGCTCCTGACACTCCAACATCTCGAACTCTGCCAACTCTGGGTCATCACACTGGGAGTCTCCGTCCCAAATGCCCACCTTGTCCTGCTCTGTGTTGTTACCCATCTGTTCAGACTTATCCACAGTCCCAGTTCTGCCATCTTTCTGGATATCATTAGCATTAGCGTCACCATTGCTGCCCCTAGGCCCAACGCAGTGCTGGTTATTGTTCCCAATCTCACCCTGACTCAGGGGCTCTCCTCGATCACACATTTTGGGATATAGTCTGGGTCTATGGCGCCATGAAGAACTCTTCAAATCCAATCAGCGTAGGCATCTCGATGAATCATCTGTCTCTCTATTGACAAAAGAGTTTTAATTGCGCAGCAGGTGCACCAGAGTCTTTCATGTTTTCCTCCAAATGTTGATCTGGCTGATGGGATTCCTGCATTGAAATGACAAAAAACCAATTCAAACATCAATAACAGAATCACAATAAAATCAAAATATAGTAGTTGCATGAAAGAATCCTTAAATTGCAATAGTGTTGTGTTAATTAATGTACCAAACATTCACATACGGAATAATTTTAAAAAAACACGTGCCATCTTAAGGATCCTTACTAAATAGTATTGTCCCAAACACACTATAATGAGATGGCTGCCTCTCACAAATGGCATGCTTTTGTTCCCCATAAAGACAAAGAGCAAAGGAGAGTTATATTACTTTTAGGAACAGAAATGCCAGCATGTGTCCCACCTTTCAGTCCATACTTTGTGGAGTATGTGCAGAAGTTTACTCACGACAAAAATACAGTTTTAAGAGTAGCTCACTTTATAACAGAGAGGGCACTTTTATACATACAAGTTTAGAGAGTTGTCTCTGGGTAGCTCACCTCAACTTACATAATACAATTACAAATTCTTGTACGGTCCTGGCAACTAGTGAATGTGTTAATGTAAAATCTATTCGCCAACTAAAACCAAATATCTTTTTTTAATCATATCATCACTAGCAGTCAAAATGAAGTACTGGCTTCCTTACACCAGATGATCCCATTTTTGTGTTTTTCCTGCTCATAATAATAATAATAATGTTTTTAAAGTGGACAGAGTTTTAAATTTTTTCCCAAAATCATTTTCTACATACTAAAAGGAGACATATTATTAAGAGCAGAATGAAAAATTGGCCTCTACGGACCATATAACTACATCTAACAATAAAACTCTAGTTACTGATGTCTAGTCTTCCTGTCTGATTACAAAGTGCTAGTGGCCTCAAAGTAGAGTACAGATTATAATGAGGTTAGGAAAGAGCAATTATAAATCTCTGTACTTTGTCAAGCTGCAACAGTATTTTGTATGTGTAAAACTATCAAACCGTCTTGTACATCTGTATTCTTTACTGTCGGCTTTATATTTTTATACACCCTTCAATATTGCATCTGCCGCCAGCCTCTTTACAACAACACACTATTAAAGTGCACAGTGCACACTCTGCAGTTAGTTGTCCGTGCAGAGGAGCTGTGAGGCAGTTTTGTGAACAGTAGCTATTCATGTTCACCTCTTCACATAAACAGCGTCAGAACAAATGGAAATGGTGCCTGTGGTTTGAGGCTATTATTGTTGTAATGCATGACATACTCATTAGACAGAAATAGAAAGCAGCAAGGTTACCATGTAAATTATAAGAATCCAGCGATTATCTTCTTTCTCATTGTATCCAGTGGGAAGCATGTTGGCTGTGATTCTAGTTTTATTTCAAAGTGAACTCCTTCACATTGCATTGTTTTGGCTACAGTGCTTTCTCCTAATATTATCTTCTCATCTAATTCACTCATTCTAGATATTCAAGCATGCTTTCAAAGACAATGACCTTTTGCTTTCATTTTGTAGTATCATGACATAACATGCTGAATTCAATTAAAGAGCAGCCCAGAGCGTCACACAGACAAAATTGTCAGTTCACTCTCATTACATAAATCAACAGTTCAGTATGAAACCTGACTGACGACTGCTCCTCCTCATCTTCATATTCCTATTTACTCACACTGCAGGAACAAGTCTCTGGTTCCCATTCAGAAAGCTCTGCTGCTGAACAACAACATAGTCTGCTGCATTAGACGAAGGAGACGACATGATATGGTTTATCACTGAACAATCAGAGTTGCATTTACATTTCTGAATGTGCAGTGTACAAGAAATACAAGAGGGATCGATGACTCAAGGTTTTTTTTACTGAACAGAACAGGGACACAGACAAGTGCTGTGTCAGCAGCTGCACTGCAGAACCAGTCGATGCAGAACCAGTGCATCACATTCCTCCACTTGTGCTATAACTTTGACTTCTATTTATAAGCACTTTACTCTAGGACTGAACCGTATGTCAGACAATTAGCACAATATTGTTTTTGACAATAATGGTTTCATATTCAATATCTACATTTATTTTCATGTTTTGATGATGTTGCCAGTTTTAAAAGTATTTTGTTAACAGCATTTTATAGTCTATTTATAATATTAGGTTGCTTTAAAAGTAATTTAAAAGATGTTACTTAAAGTTAATGTTTAACGTAATGTTACTAATGTAAACAACATGACGTTCCTCTGATTGGGTAAAATTACCAGGTAACAGGCAGTTACTTGCAGGTAGTTCATGCTATTACCTCCTGGTGTTCATCTAAAGTACCTGCCTTTTGCAAATGCTGCCAGTGGAAGCCCATCCGGATGGTCCAAACGGTTATAGAATCAAGTGGAAGAAGAAATTCCTGGTCCTGTAACTCCCAATGGTACAAACAGAGCACTTCTACAATCTTAAATAAAGGTTTGGGGCATTAATGAACTAGATCTACATTGTTTAATTTCATTGACAACAGCATAGACGCTCACAGGCAGTAGAAAGGAGCAGTGTAAGATGTACATAGAACTGTACTGTCATTTTGCCTCTAAAAAACATAAGCAAGTCAATCTCAAAGGCCTCGACCTATTTACTGTGACACACAATAATGCTAGTCATTATAACTAAAGCAACATTATTAAAAAGTTCCAAATATATATGGCTCACTGCATAGCTCCAGTCAAAATGCCTCAGGCTGATAAAGTTTAAAATGATTGATTATCACAATATCACATATGCTCAGCATTACTTTAGCCTTACTGTAATGCTGTTGAACATATGCATATTAACATATCACCTTCCACTGGGGATAAACATCTGTAGATGCCCTGCTCATGACTTGGTAAGCACTAATGAGCATGACAAGTAGACAAATTGCTTGTACTGCTTGTGAGTCTCACTTGAGGATGGATCTGGATTATTTCTGCTGCAGTCATAGTAATAACTCCCCTCCCTTTATTTGATTTGCAAACTCTAAATCCACCACTGCATTGCAGACACTGTACAGACACAACAGAGCAGTCTGATGACAGAGAGGTTGATATGATGGATGGGGTTCACTTATTGTCCTCCCTGGAGCACTAAAGGGCTGGAAATGAATGATAATCTGAACAATTGGAAGCTGGTGCTGGGTCTCTCAATATAGAAACAGCTCTTTGATATATACAAATAACACTCATTTTATCTCAGCACTATAGACAAGCATTGATAACTGTGTAAAGAAAATGGACAGTTAATTCTTTGGGTCATTTGTAGTCAGTCTTTTCCAGATTCCAGTTTGATACTTGAAACTTTTTCCAGTAGTGTTCAGATCATATCTAACAGTCTAGAGCTGAGTTTCCTAAAACGTGGGTTGGCGTCAAAAAGTAGAATTTGTCATATCTTTAAGCTATAAGCATCAAGGGTTGGACGTCTTTTTGATCAGATGCATTTGGATGCATTTGGTGAAAACTACAGACTGCAGTTCAAAACCTTTTACCGCCACCGACATGATATTGCCTTTTAACAAATCAGATGAAAATAGGATGATGAGTTCTTTTAACATATGTTCTAACTAAATCAATTTACTTTTTTAAATATTGTGTTTTTTTAATATGTATGTTCAAAAAAGAAACATGAATGTGCTTCTCCTTTAGCAGGGCTCAGTTTGTCCACTACAGGCAATTGCAGAAATAGAAACAGGAAATAGCAAAACTTGAGCTTGGGTTCTGAGGCGATTTAAATAGTATTTAAGAAAGAAAGATAACGTCAAGTGTCAAGTGAAGCAATGTTCTGCTATTGAAAACACAATGTTCTGCTTCACTGTATAATACAAACTTTTATTAAAGATTTAAATGAAAAATAATTGCTTTGGCAGAGGTAAGATGTTAAAACAGCAACACTAAACTAAGACTAAAACTAAACTAAAACTAAGACCACTAAAAGGAACAAAAGATACAGTATACATTCATCAAAATTGGTGATAATTTGTTTAGAACTTTGACACACTGGTAAATACACTGATATGAATTGTTTTCTCTTTTTTTTTTTTTGTCTAGACATCCGTTACACTCTCACACGTAGTCTAAACTAAGGCCATTGTCTGCTCATGTTAGATAGACTTATCTGGCGGTGCTTAAACAATATCTGTCTATTCTGTTCCAGTAACCTGAATATCTAGTACCACAGGGTGTCCAACTATGCTGTAATGCTGATGTAACAGTAAAATGATAGCAAAATGATATTGAGCCTTATTCTTTTACACTGGTGAACAGCTTGAGGCATTATAAGGCAAATTTCTTTTACACTAACATTACTGTTGGTAATCCATCCAATGTCTTTTACCCTATAAAACACTGACTGGATGTAATAATGACAGAAAAAGTCATGTGATATTAAGACTCATCACAACAGAGTGAGCACACTTCCAACCTTTCAAAGTAGGACATATAATAATGAAAGATTAGCTGTTACTGTCACCTTTGCAAATGAAAACGTTAAATAAAAGTGTTAATCATATGGAATAATTATTTTCATTCTTCCTATATACATACTGCCCTATATGAAACACAAGCACTAGCCACTTAACAGACATTAGACAGACTTTAGCCTACAAAGATGCTTGTAATGAATATTTGCTGTTATTTGGTTAATTTTAAAGTGCACTGTTCTGGGGTTTCTGCTCAAAACTGGGACATAGTTGTTCTAATGAGAAAAGATGCATAAAAACCAGACAGTCCTCAACAAATGGGAACAAATGGTCACTCTAGTTTAGTCCTGGGTTTAACCATGGTCTCAGTCTTCTTGGGATTAGTTGTAATTCTTTATAAAAGCTTCTATTTAGTTACATAATACAACAGTTATTTGGTGGAAAGACTGGAAAGCAATATCTCTATGTTGAAAATATGTGGTGTAGCTTTCTAGTTATGGTTATGATTAACAACCCTCTACACACTTTAATAACCTCCTCAAGTGAAGGTTACATGAGCACTTACAGGTACCATTTCTCAACAGCCATTTAACCTGCTCGAGTGGACAAGTAAAAAGCCGGAGTCAGGACAATTCTGACGTTACCTCACCTAAGCTGCTTTGCCCACTGACCTGGAGAACCTTTTTCTGTTCGCTCCTGAAGAAAAGAAAGCACGGCGGAGATAATTAAGCGTTTAATCATGTCACATTCTCCAGAGAGTAAGAACCAGCACTCCAGCGACTTTACGAGTGCAGTGCAAGTGTCCTGAGTGCCTCAAGTGATATCACAGCCACCTCATGTCCCACCCACTCACACTCTACCGCAGCCTGTCAGTGTAAAAGGCCCAGCACCCTTCTGCCAACCCACCGCTGTCACGTCTCCGCTTTTATGTTCCAGATTAATGTGCCGTGTGTTTCCCTCTTCCTGCTGCTGCTGCTGCTACAGTTGATAGCGTCCCTACCGTGACTCCATTACGGCAGCAGCGGGACTGAGGAAATTTATGTTCCCGCTAACAACACGCTTCTTTGAGTCCCATCCCCCCATCACCTCAGACGCCACCTGCCTCCTCAAACAGCCCTCCAGGACCTACCAGCAAATGTCCACCTGACTGTTACCTTCCCCGAACCACTTGTTTTAACCTGCAATACAAAAAGCAAGAAAGAAATAGATGAGAAGTGGAGATTAAGCACTATTTAAAGGCTTTGGTTGATGCTTAAACTGAGATCTTCATAAATTATTGAGGGTGAATGAAAGTGGAAGAGTCCAATTTGAACGCCTCACTGCTCACATGCTCTTTGTGAAATACACAGTGCTGTAAATGCAATCAGTCTGCCATTGTTGTAATTGCAGTTGGGCAATTTATCAGAAAAGATTAAATGGACGTTCTGAATCAATATCAATATAATCTTTAAGGATGAGATGTGCTTTCTTTCATTACAAGTTTCAACGTTCAAATTTATCATTATAGCAGTATCAACAACTGCAATATCTATATCGGAAAGAACTGCTTGTATCACAACGTTTTGTCATTTCATGTGATAGACATTTGACACTTGAATTCACATTGTGGCATCATTACATAAGTCAAATATCTCAGGTCTTACTGTTAGGATGGTTATTGCTGTTGCATGTTTTTCTTAGTTGAAATTAATGTGAGTTACAGAGCATGATATTGTTAAGGATGGTGAGCAAATGCACGAAACATAACAGGTTATAACTGCAAAATGCATTTTTTTTTTGCTATATGTAGAATACTGCCAAGTAACACTAGAAATATTGTCAACGCTGTGAAAATATTGTAAGTATTGTAAGTAAAATACAATCAAACAACAGTAAAAACCCAAAATAGTAAAACACCATAGAGAATTAACTAAATTAGCTTGAATCAAAAACTATTACTGGTGTCTGTCTGTGTCATCTAAGTGTTAAAATACTGTAACTGTACTGTATTTCACATGTCAGTTTTTGTCAAAAAATGATTCGATAATTTTCCCATTAAATTATATTGTGAAAAACATTTATTTATCAAAAAAAAAGAAAAGAAAAAAAAGGTACTACTTTACGACTTGTTAATGTGAAATATACCTTAGTTATAGAAAGACCCTTGTAATGTCCCACTATGTTAAATTTGAGGGGAAAAAATGGCGACCATATACCATAAAAGTGACTTAATTTTTATAATGTAAAATCATCAATCAACCCCAAAACACCATTGTCCACAAATGGGAAAGGCCCCAGGAGTAGCCCTTGGTGCACACCACTGCATGTTACATAACGCCAGAAATGATATATGGGATCTCCAACACAAACCACAGACCACTTCTCCAATAATGACGTCCACTCATTCATCTGCTCCTGTTCCTCGTTTGTAGTTTCTATATTTGAGCTGCACCTTCCCTAAACTGAGAAAAGAGGAAGACTTTTTGCTCTGTACACGGAGGAAATGTGCTGTGAAAAACAAGTCAAACGCCTGAGTAACCCATTTGTAACCCTTTTGAAACATGTGACCCCTAAAGCAAAACGAAAAGGTAAGGCCATTTTTACGCTGAGATGACCTTTTCCACTTCAAATGAACGTAACAGCGTGCGAAAATTAGCTTTCTGACATTACTAAAAGCTGAAGAAGAAAAAAAAACATCCCTAGCATCAACAGGACTCATACGCAGTCAACAGCATAGGTAGCAGGACCATTATCTCTGCTCACCTCACGATTGAGAAAGAGGGAAACCCGCTTTAAATAAAGAAAGCTTACCTTGCGTTTGGGGCAAAGAAAAGAGACAAAAAGATGACAGAGGAGAAGGAGAATTAATGCTGGTCCAAAAACAGTCGGAGAGAGGAAGGTATAGTCCGCAGCATCGCAGGGAAACAGAAGGACGAGCACCGGAGTGAGCGCGGGACTGAGCAGAGACAGGAGAGCGCTCTACGCCCATGTGTGCACCGTGAAGGCAGCACGGGCCCAGCGCGCCCTCTGCTGGACACACTGCGCACTACAGCCCCTTTCATTCATTCATCATTCATTATTTACGTCTGCATTATTACACTGGGCTAAGCTAAAACCAGACATGAAAAATTAATAACGCATTTGACGTGTGTTTATTACATTGTACAGCTATTCATTAAGCCACTTTAAGTAAATGTGTTCCATTCTGTTTAATGTTAAAAAGGAAATTCATTTAAAGACAGCAAAATGATTTTATACATACAACCAGTGTCGTAGCTATAAGTCATGATATTATAGACCAATTTTAAATAATCTGAATTTTTTTATATTTTCTTTTACCATAGTTTTACATTAACAAATTAACAGGCTTCTACCTCGCATTCTGACCGTTAAACTTTGAGCCTATCCAAAGGTTTAAAGCTAAAGAGTACTTGAGAAGTGTGTTTTATTAAAATCTCATGTACAGTGAGAAAGCAAAGACTGGTCTTTTGGATGTAAAATGCCATCAGATCCTCCCTTTTCGAGTGAAAAGTTGCAGTGTTTAGTGTGGATGAATGTTTTTAAACCTCAATTGTAGACAACCTCCCACAAGTCAAAGGGGGGAGACCTTAATGTTATAATGAACCCAATACTGCGGTCAAGAACAGTAACCAGAGCAGATAAATTTAAAGCATTAACTGTATTTCACATGTCATTTATTTACAGTGGCATTTCGACAAACGTAACAACTTTCAAAAAAACATGCTGTAAGAAGGCAAACATACATAATATAATACAAACTGCTAGCCCAACCCTCTGTGAAACTTTTAATGAGCTTTACAAAGTTTGCAAACAGTGTAGAGTACAAATGAACTTTTGTGGTTTCAGTGTGAACCAGTCTTGTTTGTATGTTAAGAAAAGACCTGCTGAGACAGATCACAGTCTTCTGTTCAATACTGATGTCACAGTAAAGTCCAAGTCATCTGACTTAATGCTTGTAATGAAAGATAGACATTGATAGTTTTATAAAAGCATGTAGAGCTGATGCAACGGAACCAGAAATTTAAAAAAAAGTAAACAGGTATTTACACATACAGAGCAGAAATCACTGTACACATTATATAAATCTGTATTTAAAACCAATTTATATTCATAAGCTCATATTTATGGTACATTATTTAGAATTTAGTGTCAGTAGCTAAACATACATTCAGCAACCAGTTCAATATTTCTGTAAAAGAATGTCAGTACCTAGATTTGAGTTCCTACTGACAAAAATAAATACATTTAGTTGCATTTTTAGTTGCCTTGTGAGTTCACATTCATTTAATAAATCGCAACGGCAACATAACCAGTAACTAACTCTTCTTTAAATAATCAAGTCATATTCAGACCGAAACTCCAAGAATTCAAACTGACTTACATCCCAATCATATGCAGAAAACAAGTGTTCACAAAAGTCATATTTCTACAAATAATACAAACACAGGATTTAAATTCATATGAGTACATTATATACAGACATTATATATTTCATCAGGTGGGCTGATGACAGAGGGAGTTTACATTCACTTTTAGGCACTTGACATCATCATCTACACTAATTCATTTAAAATAGCAGCTCAGGCAGTTTTTCTTTGGTTTAAAGAAAAAGTGCAAAACATTACTGATGGGTTATACACTGCTGCGAGAAAACAGACTGGACAATCAACTGGAGGATTTACAGGCGTATTCCTCCAACAGATGATAATGTTCTTCAGCTGTAGTGTTGTGTTATATTTAAAGTATAAAGCACCCTCAGACAAAATGTCTCTGATACACATCACAGAATGTGCTTGAAGTAAACAGACCCAAAAAGTCAAATACAAAATGCAATGGATACAGATAACGTCTCCCATGACAATTATTTTTTAATGTTAACATGAACTTGTGTGTGAATAGCTTTTCCTTATTAAAATTGTCTCCTACATGGTTCTACAAAATAAAAACATTCAGCAGGATAAGGCTTAACAATAACCAAATAATCCATAAATAAAGGATTTAGGCTGAGATCCTATAAAAACAAGACTTTTAAAAACATTGGACAATGACTGCTATGAAACCTCCAAAATATTTTGCAATAAATACAAACATAATATAGCCCATCAAATCCTTTGAGCTTGTGCTTTACTTTGGGTGTGTCTTTACATAATCTAATTTCATAAAAGTGCAAAAATACAAATAATGTTTAAAAGTTTATTAAACCAAATATACCCTCTCAGAGGAGGACTCAAGTTTTATGGCTATAGCCCTTCTACTTTAATTCCCTTAAACCTTTACTAACAGTCTAAATAGATAATTTGCTGTATGGGGTTGACTTACATGACATTTACGCTGCTGAACACAGAGTGAATTATTATGACTCCTCATCCTCGTCTCCAGGACCGTCAGGCGAGTCGTGAAGGAAGGCTTCTTTCTCTGTTGTCATAGGCTCTCCGTTTATTGTGCAGGACTCACTGTAGGAATTAGACTTGGCCAACGCTGCCTCGGTACTGTTACGGATACCGTAGCCAAAGTAGATGACAAAGCCTAGAATGAAACCATAGAAACCATACTTTTATCTTAGCATTGCCTTTGTTTAAGTAAAAATGATTGATTAAGTCTGCTAATGTTTTACCTATCAGCATCCATAAGGCAAATCGCATCCATGTTCCTCTGTCCAGCTGCATCATGAGGTAGACATTGATGAACATACTGACGACTGGGACAAATGGCAGTAATGGGACCTGTGGAACCAGAATGTAACTGTTTTTTAGCAAATTGTTTTAACAAAAAACTATAGTAGTGGTACATTAAAGTATATGCGCCTAATATTGCTGTGAATCCTTAGTAACCTAGCCTGGTCAGCCTTCCTATTTCTTTGTCTATTCCATACAAAAGTCTGGTTCCTTTCAGTTTGAGATGGATTTCCAGGAGGAGGAACAAATAGACAACATACATACAATCCATGCATAATGCCTGTCCTATTTTAAATACACAGTTATGATTAGTCGGTTGTATTGAGCTCGATGCCGTGGTCAAAAGGAGAGGTTCACTTCATGACGCTAAGAAAGAGCAAAGAAAAAGGGTCCGGCTGGCCATGTTACTTGTAACAAGGCCTTGTAAACATTCAATTAACTGTTAATCATTAGTCTATATAGTTTTGTAGTCTGCCTTAGTTTGGCTTTAAAATGAAAATGTTTTTAATATATGATGACCTGAATGACTGAGAATCTTCCACCAACTTAGTAGTTAGCTTGGTTGTGATGCTAGCGAACAGGAATATATAGTTCTTCATGGAATAAAATTTGTGTTTAAGAAGAAAATTTTGGTAAACAGCTGGAAAAATAGTCTTGAAATGTTACTGTGCTTGAATCAAGGAATGTTTAATCTTATCCAAAAGAAAGAACAAGATTGTAAATAACCGTGGTGTCATTACTTTGTTTCACCCTTGTGTCAAACAAATATTTCTTCTGCTTACCCTTCAGAATAATAATGTCACAGCGCTGAGGAAATACTTTACCTTGAAGGCCAGTTTAGCCTTGCTCTGTGGCTGCCTCCCAACAATGAAAGTGAGAATGAGACAGATCACTGCGATGATACAGAGGAGAGCCAGTGACCAGGCAGCTAGCCCACCCTGAACCGCCACAATACTGAATACACACACCAGCACTCCTGGAGGGAAAGAAGAATGGAGGACAGGAAAGGTTAGATAACATTACACAATGTGCACATTGTATGCTGTCATGGGAGTCTTACCGAGTACACTGGTGCAGACGTTGACAGCAGAACCTGACAAACGGGAAGGCTCGGTGTTTGAGGGGCAGAGCAGGTTCTTCACGGTAAAGTGATCGTCTGGCTGCGGTAACATGTCACTGTTCCCCTCATTGTACGACTCAGTTCCGTCGGCTTCCTCCTGAGTGTTGGCCATCTCGTAGTCTGTGCTGAGCTGCTCGGGCTGGTACCTGGACAATGTAAAACTGACAGTCAACACCGCAGCTATGACTGGCTTTAATGGATTTTAATTTTAACATTATCTTAAATTACTGCGTGTATCAGCACAACATGACAAAACATCTACCAGTACACTAAACAGGCAAACAGCTGCAGTCACTGGAGGCATCTATTCAGAGCTGGAGCTATGGTGCATTAACTGACAGTAGAGCCTATTGTAATAACTCCACTAACAGTAACAAAGAATATTTGAGGTTCTCAGCTCTGCCAAAGACAATTAGGACTGAGCATTGTAACTCAACACCCCACCTAGTGGTGCAAAGTGATATAACTGCACTGTCTCTGCACGTTTTTGTTTTTGTACTGTTTTGTTAATATATTTTCAAAAAACTATTTAACATCTTTGGCATATCACTGTTTGTTCCAAAAACTACATTTTAAGGTTGTTAAAAAAAGTGATCACGTCGCTCACACCTCAATCACAGTAAAAAGGTGCAGTCACTGAAGAAATCCATCCAGTGCTGGAGCTGTGGTACATTCACTGACAGCAGTGCCTAAGACTGAAAGAGCTGACTAAAAGCCTGCATCAGTAATATACAATATACAGCATATTACAGTACAGTACAGTACAATAATACAGTAATGTTACCTGAGGACCAGCACACAGGCAGCCACAAGTGTATAGGCCAGCAAGGTGCCAATGGACATCAAGTCAACCAGGTCCTTCAAGTCGAACAGGAAAGCCATCACCGCTGCAAAGAACCACATCAACATCAGCCGCCAATATCAGGTACATTACAACTGTCTGTAATTGTTTAAGCACATAAAATATCTTATCAATTACAAAAGATACAACATTCACAACACAAATTGATTTTACTACCATCCTCCTTCCACAGGGGGGCACTGTTTCACCTCATCTTTGCTACCTACCAGACAAAAGCCCTGACACCAAGGAAGCGATGATAGGAGTCTTCCTCTCGCTGACACGAGCCAGAAACGAGAAGAGCAGGCCGTCGCTAGCCATAGCAAAGATAATGCGAGGCAGTGGAAACATGGAGCCAAGGAGGCTGAGCCAAAAGGATGGAGGAAGGAGGAGGCAGACGTTTACAACTCAAAATACATGTTTGTCAGCTCTGGGTTCACACAGGGCCTCAGTACTGCTTCTCAGTCCTAGATTCCAATAACAGGATAAAGCACTCAAAATAGCGCACTGTTTTGTAGTTGGAAAATACAGAGGTGGGTAGCGACTAGTCTCTATGATACACTTATCTAACCCACCTCAAACACATTGTCATGCTTTCGTCTGAGAGCTGGTGCTGAGGCCCTGTGCTCCAGGAGTAGTGTAAGAGTGAGTGGGACCCCTACCAGGTTAGTGAGATTAGACAAAGGCCTCACCTGCCACAACACCTGATGCTATCGTAGCTGTTAGAGGGGTTTTGGTTCGAGGGCTGATTTTAGCCAAACATTTGAAGAGCAGCCCGTCTTCTGCCATAGCCCAGATCACTCGGGGCATTGGAAACATAGAGCCTAGTAGACTAGTGGGGGAGAGAGAGAGACATGCCGTGCAGGTAAATACACATACACTGTACAAGGTCATATGAATTAGTATTAATATTACAGGCTATACTGCAAACACAAAATCAAATAAAGCTTTTACTATATTTTAGGTATAGTGTAGCTTTGATATGATTGTTGTCAAAAGTAGTGTAAATGATAAAGCCTGTATCAAAAATGTTGATTCTAAAGTATTCTGTATTTTATAAACGTTAGGGAGCACCAGCAAAATAATTTACTGATTCACTTTTTGATTAACATAATACTGTAGTTTACTAAAATGCCTCATATTAATATTATTGGAATACATTATTAGAGCATGCAAAAAAAAAGAAAAAAAAGAATACATCATAATAATGATTAGACTGATCGAAATGTAGTATTTTGGAATATCTCAAAGTTTTGTCAGTTTTGTAGTATGTCAAAATTAATTTTTGTGCAATTTAATCATCACATATAAGGTTAAAATTATGTTTAATATCTGACATAGGATGTATCTGACAACTTCTCATGCTGAGAGTATTATTAGCTTCTTACCTTGTGGACAGTGCACACAAAGAGCCAATGGCCACAGCATATGTGGCTCCCTCCCAGCCCACATACTTAAAGGCCACAGGTAGTGGGCTGTTTTTGTCCAGCATGTAGTAGGGCATCATTACAGTGAGAGCCGCAGATACGCCAAAGTAGGCCACAAAGCAGATGAGGAGAGATGCTACTATCCCAATGGGAATGGCCCTCTGGGGGTTCTTCACTTCCTCTCCTACAGAGGAAATGACACATAAAATGTAGATGAGTTGAGATGCTGAGAAGTTCAAAAGCAAAAATTACTAGGCTTGATAAATGATCTGCCATTAATGGGAAAAGTAATACATTTTCCACAAGGACAGCATTCTCCCTTCACAAAAACACAAACTTTTTAATAGGTGTTTTAATTTGTTTTGTATGTAAAAACACCGTCATCAATGAAAAAAATGACAACAACAGCTGAGACCCAGAGAGCAATTGGCTGCTGGCAACACACAGCAAGCAGAACACCAAATGCTAAATACTGTGTTTTTGTGATTCCAAAGCTTCAGAGTTTATCAGCTCTGCTCCAGAAAACCTCATTCATCAACCCATCCCCAACCACCTACAGAACGACAGGCATAAACAAGGGGCGGGGGGGGGGGCCGGGGGGGGGGGTTTTTTTTTTTTCCCCCCCCCGGGGGGGCCCGCCCCCCCCCCCCCCCCCGGGGGGGGGGGGCCCACCTGGTTGTTTTCCCCCGGCCCGGCGCCCGGGGGGACCCGGGGGGGAGGCAGGCCGGGGGGGGGGGAGGGGGGGGGGGGGGGTTGCGGGGAAAAAAGGGGGGGGGGCAAGAAAAAAACGCCCCCGGGTTGGGGGGGGGGGTAAACACCCGCCCTATGTGATATGTCACATTATTTAGTTGTAGCTACAGTTTGGCCATTTAATTGTTAAAAACAAATCAAAACTGTATAGTATGTACTGAATAGTCAAGATGAGTAGCAAACTTACTGGGCATACCCAAACTCTACTGTCTCAGCATCACAGTAAAGCAGTTCATCACCTCAGCGACAAAATTCTAGACGATTATAGCCATTCTCTCTCTCTTCACATTCAGCTTCTTCCTTCAGGACTAAAATGGCAGACTTCTGGGTGCTTGCAATTAAAGAGCTCAACCAATCAAAACCATTTTAGAGACTTCTCCACAGCACTTAGCACTTTACTAAACCAGCCCACCAGCTGTACAACTTAAATTTTGTCCTGGTGTATCAATTACACACTTGAATTATTTATATACATATTGTATATGTACCCCTTTTTATCTATTTAATGTATCCATGGATTATGTGCATGCGTGTGTGTGAATTAAAAGTGTATTTTGGACAGAAACCAGCACTAGAGAGTGAACTGAGTCAAGGAAACCAACACAAGATGGGAGTCAACCCCAGGACCTTCCAGTTATGTCTTATGCATCAGGTGTGGCACCAGTTTTTTTATTGTAAAATGTGAACTTTGTGATGTAAACTATAGCCACATAGGCATCTGCCATAAAATCATTACTGAATATAATAAAATACCAGAGTATTATTATCTGTTAAAATCTGAAAGGTAATGTACGCATAAATGATTATTTTGCTGTACCTGTGGTGGCTATGCAGTCAAACCCCACAAAGGCATAAAAGCAGGTGGCAGCACCAGACAAAACTCCACCAAGACCAAAAGGCATGAACCCGCCCTGACCAAGGTTTTCTTCTGTGGCTATGGTGTGAAATGTACTGGCACTGACACAGAGGAGACAAGTGTTAGCTCATCAGGCCTGAGAAACACAAGAAATGCATGATAAATTATACATACAGAAGTTTGTATTTTCACTCACTTCATGCTGGAGCTGTTGCTGGTGACATTGAGGAGCTCTTCAGGATTGATCCTCCAGTTTTTGAGGTTTCCTTTGACCAGGCCTGAAATGACTACAAACAGCAGCACCAGCACATTGATGCAGGTGAATACTTTATTTACCAAGGCCGACTCCTTCACTCCGAACGCAAGCAGCCCTGCCAGTCACAAAGAGAAGTACATGAAATATCTGCAGAGAAGACAGATTAAACTGTGTCAGAGCATTTGGTCACCTGTCAGAGTGAGTATGATGAGGACAGCAAACATGTCTGGGTATTCTGCCAGGATGCCCGGTGCGTTCATGGTCATGTAACGTCTGCAGAAGTCCTCAATGTGGCGCCCAATCAGTTCATCGAATGTTGCGCTCCAGGCTCGGGCCACGCTAGACGTTCCTGTGTAGAAAAAAAGTATTTGTATAAGCTTGGCACGATCAAGTAGAGAACTGTGTCATGCAGTGTCAACATAACCACAATTGTACAGGTCACTAAAACAGTTTACTTTGTGTAAAAAAAAGAAATCCTGTATAAAGTTCTTGTAAGATATGGATAGCCTCTGTAAATGTAATGATGATTTTTGTATGTGTATTACTATCCTGTGTAGTCAAAAGAATTTTCCATAAACTTTTACACAAAATGTAAACTTAGAAAGCAGTTTAAAATACTTCTCCTTCACATACAAAACCCCTATTGACCCCAGCATGTTTAAAGAACTAATCGTGCCATTTCATCCAACCAGATAATTGCATTCTAATGATGCAGAGTTACTTGTGGTCCCTACAGTCTTTAAAAGTAGAACAGGAGCCAGAGCCTTTAGTAATCAGGCTCCTCTCCCGTGGAAGTTTCTGGCAAAAGTTTAAGAAAATTAGACTTTCCCTTTGTGATAAAGCTTATAGTTAGGGCTGGCCTAAGCTAGCAGCTAGTTATGCTGCTATAGTGTTAGACTGCCTATCTTCCATGACACACTAAGCCTTTATATCTGCTCTAAATCTCCCTCAATATGTATTCTTCTAACAGTTCCTATGTTCATTTTCTGGTCTCATTAATGCACTTTGGTAACCCAGCTGCTGCATCTCTCTGGCTGCTTCCTAATATTACTCATGTTTACACTGGGGATGGTAATCACATGGTCCCACACAATACAATTTCCAGTACACGATCCATGATAATAATATGACAGTACAGCGATTTTGTATAAATCTTGATACAGGCAAGATAGCCCTATATTGAAAATAGTTAGAATAGTGTAGATTTTGTGCATCTTTTTTTGTATTGTAAACTTTGCTTGCTTAGTCCCTCATAACACCCACGTCTACATACTCACATCTGGTTAACTCTACAAAACTGTCTTTTAACAAATATCACTATCTATTTCTGTTACAACTATTATCAATACTGCAATTACTCCCTTTTGCATTTGAGGCATCTTACCAATAACATATGACAGAATGAGGTTCCAGCCAGTGATGAAGGCCCACAGCTCTCCCACCGTCACATAGCTGTAGAGATAAGCCGAGCCAGTTTTTGGGACACGGGCTCCGAACTCTGCGTAGCACAGACCGGCCAGGACCGAGGCCAGAGCAGCGATGAGGAAGGACAGTACAATGGCTGGTCCCGAGCTGTCCCGAGCCACTGCCCCGGCGAGCACGTAGACGCCGGCCCCCAGTGTACTGCCCACTCCCAGAGCCACCAGATCGAACGTGTTGAGACATCGGGACAGACGGGACTCCTCTGCGTTACAGTCCACCACTTTCACACGCAGCAGCTGCTTCCCGATGTCTTTTAGCGTCGCCAGAATCATCCTGGCCCTCAACAGGATCCACAAGCACTATGAAAAAAAACCCACCTGTGGGCAACAAGAGAATAATAAACATGAAAAACAACACATTTAAAATGTTTTGAGAATGAAGCAATATACTTGACCTTAACAATACAATGAGGCACCAATGGTTCTTTATGATAATATAACATAGTAATAGGGATGTAATTGTTTTGGCCATATCCTGATATTGTGAGTGTCTTGATATTGTCGTGGGCTTATGACAAAAAGATTCTCGTCAGGCTAATAAACAATATAATTGTAGAATGAATTTACTACACTTTATCATAAGAGTACAGGAGCTGAAGGTATCAAAAGATGTATAAGCAAATATTCAGCTGAGGCTATTTTCTTTTTCCCTTTCCTTGCCCTGCTATAGTGTTAGTATGAACCGAAAATACATTACAAAAGTGAAATGTTAGGGTTAAGGTGAATTACATTACAATGTTACAGTACATTGACATGTGCCTGCCATAGTTTTCCTATTGAGGCTCTGATAACTGTGCGTAGACTTCATAAAGCAGCTTTTGCTGAGTGACTGACAGATTTAAGAGTGCCGGGGCAACTAATTTCGAAGCCAAACAAGTGATACAGCAGTATCAGAAAACGGGCTGTCTTGTTTTTTTATTGTCCACAGCTGTGCAAGGAACGAGCAGAGGATACAAGCAGAGAGACAGCTTTACAATGTTGAGGGATTAGCAAAACATCAGCAAAGTTACTTTCGACACAGCAGCCCACAACTTTTATGCCTAAGGTAGGTATGTATGTTTTTTTCTACAGTAATCTGTACAGTAAACATGCACATTTATATTTATCAAAATGATTTGTGACTAACACAGTCACAGTGTAAAATACACATCATCTGTGATGCAAGCACTAGACAGAGTAAGCGTTAAAGCTCAATGCACCTCAAACAGTTCCTGCTAGACTGTTTCTGCCCCTCCCCCATAGACTGTAACACCGCTTATGATATCACAATACAGCGACTTTGTGACACTTGATACTATGGCTGGAAAATGGCTGTGGTAACTCTACAGTGATGACTAATAATCACCAGTAAAAGGAGTCGTATTACCTCTGTACTAATGCTTAGGTTTTGTGAAGTAGTAATAAATGGACATGAAAAGAAACACTGTAGGCTGGCCATGACGCTCTGTGTTCTTGTTGATTTAGCGCAAATTAGCCATGTGACTTGATTTTAATGAGTGCGTGTCTAAATGATATTATGTCATGAGACCTCGTCAACGGTGACAAAGGGAAGGCTAAACATAATTAATCCAACCTTAAACTGCTTTATTCCTTACTTTGAAGGATATTGCAAAGAATAAAATAAACTACTTTAAATATATTTGCAATTGACTTGCCTTTTTAGATCATCTAAGAAAGCCATTTTGCCCAGCCCTACTTGATACATTGCAATCATCTAAGAAATATCATCTGTACAATTAAAAAAGCAGAGCATATAACATATATTTAGACTGTTATTTGTCACACATTATCAGAATTGGTTTGCAGAACCGTCAATGCTTAGTCCCTCTTTAACACAAAACTCTCCCTGTCAAGTGCCACTGTTCCGATGTCAAATGTCCTTTTAATAAAAACACTGAAACCGCAATAATGGATGATACTAGTCACATATTTCGTTCCATCACTATTATTAAAAAGGTTTTAGTGTAGAAACATTTGCACTTTTAAAAACAGTACTTAAGTCCTTTGTACAGTTGACATCATTGCTACAAATATAATACTCTCACAGGGAAAAAAATCTATTACTCAAAAATATTTAACATTATGTATAAGTTAGAGTTAATGGTTTATAAATTGTGTCAACCATATTGACTTTCCTATGTGGCATCTACACTGGAATCATATTTCATAACCTCTGCTTTAACTGCAGTGTTATTGTTATGGTGCTCAATACAGCACAAGTACTCACTTCACAACACTGTGAGATCTTCTTTTGTCTCTTCTGTGCTCTTTCTTTCTTTTTCTTCTCTGCTCTGTTTGGTCTGTACAGTTATTGTCCTTTTGCCATATACTCCAGCAGTGTGTTTGAGAAAAAAGTAGCTGACAAAGAATCACAGGCACAAGCAACATGTGATTGACACGCCTCAGTGTTTGAACCATTCAGGTGTCCCGTTCACAAATAGAAGGGTGACACATCACGTGGTCAGACGCTCGGAGCAGCTGTGACGACAAGACCTGCTCTGAGGTTCACCCGCTGTAGGAAAGTCCTTGAGGCAAAACCAAGTAACTTGCCCTTGTTGAGAATTAAACTGAGATGTTGGGACATGTCGTTGTCTATGAACAAATCTAATAGAAATATGTCTGCTGAAACAAAATCCATGAATGTGTTTCTCTTCCAGCAGTGCTCAGTTTGTCCACTCTGGACAGCTGTAGAAACAGGAGCAAGAAGTGATGGAACATCCACTGGGTTCTAGAGAGCTTTAAATAGAGATGTTTTCAATGTGATTAAACAGTAGTGCTCTCTGTGTCTCCCATGTGGTTCCTCCAAAGGCTGTCTTGCCCACATGTTCTGGTCCAGCCCTATTGGAGGGATGTTTATGGAACACTGTCAAGGGTGCTGGGGGCTGGACCCCCTTAATGGCCCTGTCTGGGGTCTTGGAGGGACAGATCACCTCACTCCTGTTCACGTGGAAGGACAGTTCCCCACCATCCCACAAGCAGTGGCTGCAGGACATTGTGTCCTGACTAAAACTGGAAAAACTCGGGGTGTTTTGAGAAAGCATTGTAGCCTTTTATACAGATATTTCTGGCCTTGTAGAAGATGTGGGAGTAGCAAAATGGGTGACCTCTCTAGCAGTGGCAGGGTTGGGTTTACCGGGGGGGGGGTTTGTTTGTTTTTTTATTTTTGTTTGTTCTGTTTTTCTTATTGCCTCTTTGTGTTTTTTTTCTATTCTCTTAACTTGATTAAAATTTTGTACATTTTTAATAACAAATGATCTGATAAAAATATTTTAAAAAATTGTTAAAGCTTTGACTGATCCACTTTGTTCAACTGTAAACAACAGAATTGGTGTTGTTCTCAATTCAATTTAATATCTTCTATTATCTCTATTATCAAAGGACAAAAAAGTATATAGTAAGCTATACCATCAAAAGGGCTCAATATCCCAAATTTAGCATTATGGTAATATATCGCAAATAACCAAATAACTAACTGAACAGCAATAATATTCATACTTTGCATCTCAAAATCTTTGTATAATAAGAGTGTGATACATATAAAAGTAGGCAACCACAATCTGACCTGGAATGCAATTTAACTTTTACAATATAGGCCTCACATTTCATATCATTGCAATATTCAAATTAGTTATCTCTTGCTGCATATTTTCTTGATTAGTGAGATATTGAGATTTTATTATTATTCTGAACTCTAGATACTAACAAAACAACAAACTGTGCCGAGAAATTCCTCCAAAACGTGAGCAGAAAAAGTCATGACAGAACATTGGGCACATTGCCTCCAGGGAAGTTAGGCCAACAAACTCAGAGACTTAGCGTGCTGGTGATTTGACATGGAGGAGCCGAGCTATAAAAGGCGGGTGGGCAGGAAAAGGCCCTGCCCTCATCTCAACCAATCACAACAGAGAACACCTGCTAATGACACAGAGCAGAATGGGGCCACATTTGGAATAGCACTGAGTCACATGCTGCTGTCTATTTCACCTCAGGCAAAATACTTTACTGCGGCTCCTTCAAACGTCTTTACCACTCACTGCTCAGATGCCATTCAAACTCTGGAAGGACAATAGAAACATCACAGAAACAAATGATAGAAACAAAGTCACTGTAGGCACTTGACCTACGTTAGTTTACAGTGGGATTTTGTTTCATATGTCATGTCACTGTTACACAATCCCACCTGCTGGTGCAAACAAAAAGCCATGTGATGCTAATCATAAAAAGGCTTAAACAGGATGGACATGCTTCCCTATGAAGAGATTTAGGGCCCATTGACACCTCTGGAGATGGGGCGACCTTGTCATATGAAAGCAGCACAGGACAGTAGTAAACAACAACTCGCAACGTTATTATCTTGACATTGTGACAGCATTACACTATTTCTGTCTTGGAAGAATGGCTGGGTTACATTAGTTTAATAGCCTCAAATAACCCACAAAACTATATACTTGGAAACAGATGATGATGCAGTTTATTCTGAACCTTCTAGTCCCATTATTATTTTAAAGAACAAGTATGTAAGTAACACGTTTTGAAAAAAGAAGGGCTTAATTATTGTATATTCAAACAGACATTATGAGAAAGTCTTTAGCCATTACATTTGCTATCCCAGTCTCTTAACTTTGTACCAAAATAAGATCAACCATTTCTGGTATCCCATCCTTTTTTATCCAGTCAGATGCGAGAACTCAGCAAATCTAGTAGTTTAGTTATCTCTAAACTATTAATTCTCATCTTGCTGCTATTTCTATATTAAAAATCAATCTAAAGGTGAAGTGTGTAAGTCATTTGTTTTTGAAAAAGAAAAGTTAAATTGTTGTTTATTCAAAAAGACATCATTATGTGTAAGTGTTCAATTAGTACACTCAGAATTTTATAAAAGCCATTTCCAAGGCCTAGAGTATCAACATTTACTATTAATTCCATTTTTAAAAACTAAGTTATGTGTTTTAGTTTTTTTTAATTGATCTATATTCATAAAGGCATTGTTTCAGAGTTACATCGCAGTACATTTGTTGCCCCAGTTTTTCTGTTTTGTAGCAAAAAAAAGAATAACCTGGTATCCTGTCTTCTTTTGTCCAATCAGAGGCAATAACTCAACAAATAGACTGTCTCCTCGGATTATATACCAAAGTCTATATTCTATAACAGCCAATACTACAGTTTATGACTGAACATTGACGATTATTCATTTTTGTTTATCCTATTTTTAGACAATTACATAACAAGTATATAAGTAATATGCTTTTTAAAAACTGGGAGAAAATTCTATTCTCTATATTTAACCTGACATTGTTATAGAATGTTAAATCAGTACAACTGCTCACACATTCTTTCTGCTTTGTAAAAAAACATTTCCTGGTCTCCTATCCACTTTGATCCAATCAGATTTTTACCAAAAGAACGCAAAATAATTTATAATTAGAGACTTTCTAGGTCAATTTTAACAGCTTAATGTGTTAGGCATGTACAGTGGAAGTGTGGAACAGACACTCATGGCCAAATTTAGGGTCTGCAGTGATGTAGACTGTGTGAGGTTAACAGTCTGGTCTAAAGCCAGGTGCAGAGTCAAAAACAGTCCTGAGTCAAAGCCTGGCTGACATGACCTTGTCCTCTAATGGGATTTACATTTATGCACAATTACAGCCTGTTCCTGAACACTTAGTACAATCACAAATCTGACAGGGACACTGTAATAACACAACCTGTACAAAAGTAACAGGTGAGATTAGTTTAATGAGAACTACAAACCTTGTTGTGACATTGGCAAAAGATCAATACAGTTACACAGCACCTAAAACTGGACAGAGACCATTTACTAAATATGGTAATCTGGCACATATGATGTTGATCAATGAGTCTTTGTACTATTACTACTGATGCACACCATTTTGACTGCAGCATTAATTCAAATGGATATTAATGACAGCATAATCCTGCACATAAGTTTAAACTCTTATAGTTAGTTTTTTTTAAACATGTTTTATCAGAACTTGCTTTCAAAGGAACACATTTTAATAGAGTTTAACAGTGCAATAGTTGCATTCCATTATTAATGGCTCGGCAGAGAAAAGGCCTGCTCAAATAACAGTACAAGCACTTTTCAATACTTTAAAAGAACAACTAAAATGTTCTCACAAATTCCAAAGAAATGTTGAAACAGGTATAAAATAAACTTTGACTTAATATTCATTATTCATTTTTTTTTTTTTTTTTTTGCTCCATTTCCAAATGAGCGGTTAACCATTTAACAGTTCTTGCTGGAAAAAGAGTATTAACAATTTAAAGAAATGCTTTGTAAAACAATTTAGAGTTCCAACAGTTAGAGTAAATTGAGCTCTAGGCTACATGCAACGATTTGTTAAATAGATGTGATGCTATAGGACTATTGTACATAGCAATTATTAATTCTCTGCATTATTACTCTATTTTAATCATATTTATTATTCAGCGCACTGTTTTCATGCACAAATCTAAACAAATCACTAATAATAATATATAAAAATAATAATCACAAATTAAGAGTTTTTAGCCTATTTACATTAAAAAGATTAACAGTTTTCGCGTTAGCCAAAATGCTAGTTAGCTCCTTCTATTCTTAACCACAAGCATCTCATTTTTCCATTATGACACTTGAGCTCCCCTCAAACAAGTTCAGTCAGGTGCTGTGGCCTACTGTAAATATTGCAGCATGCATACATATATTCTTATTCATTTCACTTCTTGTAAAAGTTCAAGAAATTGTGTATGAATGGGTTACAAAGAAGCAATAGTGCACAATTTACATGTGTAAACCTATTTGGCGCGTGTACAGTAGGCGCATACCAGTTAGCTTAGCTTCGTGCACCCAAAATACACACTTCCACATTCAACACTTTGAAGTTCATGTGAGTTCAACAAAATTCAGCCAAAAAAGGCAATGGTCACTGGTAACGCTTTATTACAACTCTCACTCAACTTTCCAACGCTTTAATGCGATCAAAAGAGAGAAAACTAACGTCATTTTGCCTGAAACCGTTTTTAAGTCGCATGTAAGGAAGGCATAATTTATTTTACGCCTTTGTCTTGTATAAAAGGGCAATGTTGTCTTTGATCGTGGTTTATTGAATCAGCCAGTCCCTTTTTTATTTCTGCTCGCCATGTGCTGCTACTACTGCTTCTTTAAGGACGCTCCTACATACTACACGAGTGAATGAAGCCAATGCACGCTGCCATTTTTCGCACTTTTACAGCTAAAAAACGACGCCTAAGGTAAACTCGAAACGCAAAAGTAAGTAGTAAGAGTTTACGGAGGGTCTTACCTGGTTTCAAATAGAACTGCGGGGAAATGTGCCGCTTTGCACGCCTGAACAGAACCCTTTGATGAGGCAGACAGATGGGAAGGGAAGGGCCCACACGGACAGAAGGAAGTCCCGCAGCTGCTCCTGCCCCTGACGATCCTCCAGGCTGTCGGTGCCAACAACTGATGTGCTGGATCTGTAAAGACCACTTTCAACACCAAGGGGCAGTATTTACAAGCGTTTGAATTCCTCAGTAGACGGAAATGTAGAGACCACCCCTTACAGAGGTACAGTTATGATAAATAGTAGCCTAAGCCCAGAAGAAAAGAGGCACACTTCCGTTTATTATGAAGGTGTTAGTGTGATTTATTTATGTTGTTGCTGTTAAATATCAGACTAAAGTGGGCTAAAACTTTTATTACATGTATGTTTATCTGTTTATCTGTGTTTATAATAATACATAATACACAATACATAGATTTGTTGTGAATTCAGTGGGCAAACATTTTCCATTTAGGAAAGTAGGAAAAGAGCTAGCTTAACTCCAAAGGACCCAAGAAAAACAGTGGGAAAAGATGAATAATTGTTGCGTGTGTAATTAGTTATTTTAGTTTTTATTGTTATTTATTAACATTAGAAAAAAATTAATATTAGAAATATTGCAATGTTGATCTGAAGGCTTTAAGACTTAAGAGTCCCTCTACAGCAGCCTATGTTTATGATTCTATGGGATGATAATATAATAGTGATGATGTATGAATAATCCTTTATTAAGAAAATAAGAAATAATTAAATTATATGTACAAAACAATGAAGGTAACTTTTTGTAGGCAACTTTTTCTTTCATTCCATAAATCATCAACTTTGCCTTATGCAGATTTTGTCAGCTAATAAATGTAAACCTTAGTGGAGTTAACCTGCAGCTAAATGAGCAGCTCAGTCCTGAATGAAACTGATAGCATCAGGATATTGATGCCATAGATACAGAACACGCATGAACATGTGCATACACAGAGCCCTCCTTGTTTAATTATAGGGTTGGTCTTGGGAGTGTGCACTGGAGCGGATTACTACATCTTTACACTGCTGAATACACTGGTTATCGTTTAATATTGATCATAGTTGGCTGCAATTGCACTCATTGTATGGAAATGGAAAACTGAGATCTCATAAGTATTTCTATTATATTCTGGCTCGCTAGAGTCACACAGGAGCACATGCAAATTTGACATAGCCAGTAATCAAATCTAAGGTCTTCTGGCTGTGATGCAGTAGTTACCATTACCAAGATTCCATACTGACTTTTCTTGCTTCTTCTATCTGGATCATTTATTCATTAGCACTTGTCAAACATGGTGTAGACCTTTTTTTTTTTTTTATACAGAGTAAAGCCCCACCCTTAGCAGTGGTAATGATTGTTTGCAACTGCATATGTTAGTGCTGTCATCCTCAGCCATTAAGACCACAAACCACTTGGTACTTGTAGTTGTTTTTTTTTATTTCCCTGTCATTAACAATCCTTCATTTACATGACAAAAATTCATTTGTTGTTGTTGTGTGTTGTGCATCTATAAAACTAAGAAAGATAAAACATACATTCTCAAAATTAGGCCTGACCCTTTCTTCTTTGCAATCCATCTGGTTTGCCTTCTTTGACCTCAGAGCCATCATATATCTCCGTGGAAGTTTGGAACCTCTCCTTGAAGATGAAGAGGCTCTGACAGTAGCAGCATTTCTGCCACTCTCTACATGTGCTCCTCTGTTCCTTCCCATCAGTGTTGCCCCTGAACACACAGGCTGAGAATATTCTGTACAGGTGTGGATCTTAAAAGGAACTGCTGCTTTTCTGCTCTATTCTCTGCGATTCACATCGAGCGTCAGGTGGTGATCCTCTTATTCCAGCTTGATTCTTGATGTATAGGCCCTGGATTTGGGATTATCAGTGTAAGGGGATGAGAGAGTCAGCGCTGTCTGCACAGCATAGGCAAAGAGGACCCTTGCAGTCATGACTCAGGGAAACTGGGGCCCTCACATCACTTCCTTCCCTCCATAACTTATACATGTGTCACAGTTAACTGTAACATAATTGGTAAGAAGAGAGGAGTATATGCCATCTAATCTGACACTTGGAGATTTATGGCTGACTGGTGCTTTCCCAGTGGGCCAATTTTGGAATGTCTTGAAGAATGGTAGTCACCGTCTGAAGGTGGTTTTGAAATAACGCAGTTCTTGTGGGTTGCAAAGAAGAAAGACCTGTCCATAAACTAATGGATCCACCCTCGCTGCATTCTCATCCTTTTACAGGCAACATCTGTGCATTTATTTCTCATTCCACAAAGCAAGAATGCTTTCTGCAATTTCATTTATCCCATTTCAAAAAATGTGGAAAAATAACTCCAGGATGTTGTTGAATGTAGAATTGTATGTGTATTTGGGTTTGTGTGTGGTTTCTTTTGAAATTGAGTAGATCTAACACAAAGTCAGTTTCTTCATGTCTTACAGTAGATGGCATTTGGTGTCGGTAATATTTTGAAAACACATTATTAGCAAATCATTAGCATACCACACCATTTGGAAAAGTAGGTCAGGATTTGGTGTTTGACAGTGATAACACGTGACTTTAATTTATTTCATCCTTACATGTACAAGAGTTACACCTTGCCCATTTAGTTAATTCAAATTAAATATATTGTTTCAGTCCATCATTTAGTTTTGGTTTTAAAATTGTGCAGATCAAAAGTAACTTGTATGTTTTTGCAGTTTATAATTTAAAAGTACAACACTATTTTTGTGTTTTTCGTCCTACTCTTGGGAATGATATTGCTCTTGGATTTTCATTCTGTCGATTGTCTTCCCAACAATGAAATCAAAGATCTGTCTCTGGCCACTGGCATACCCAAAATGCCAACAATAAATAAACCTGTAAAAGTCAGCCAAGTTTTGGAATTCACTTGGGGTACTTGCTCAGACGATTCCAAAGCTACACCTAAATGTGTAAAGAGTAACATCTGAGGAAACAAGATTTTCAGTGCATTAGCATGTTTCCACTGGAGCTTGGCTGCATGTTGGGTCAACACAAGACCTCTACATTGTTTAAAGGCAAGTATCTCAATATAAGTGTAGGGTAGCACTCTGGTAAGCACTTTGCCCTGGTCCCAGTTTGAAACAGTTACTAAAAGGCACAGCTTGCTGAAAGACAAACACATAAAACTGCTTTAAAAATTAAAAATAAATAAATAAAAATTGTTGTGTTTTTGTGATAAACAGTTACAAGCCAAGAAAAAAGACTGCTAAATATTAGTGTTTACGAAAAAAAGTTTCCATTTTTAGGCCCCTGCCATACTGTGCGTTTTAAAAAAATCTTCTACATTATGCATGTCTCATTCAAGGCTTTAACTTGATGAGAGAAGTTGAGTGTGACATAGGCTACCAATCAGCGAGTGATGAATGTAGTAGTGTTTAAAGGAGCAATAGGATTCGAAAATAGAGATCAACTGGTTTTCAGTTTCAAAAAGTGCTTGGGTTAAGTTATTGGCACACGGTTAACAAAGCCATCTAGCTTACTGCTCGGTTGCAGTGGGATTTGTTGACACTGTTAGAAGTTTGTTGTAGGTAGTTTTTGCAGGGACTGTAACATTGCTCGTCTCTGATCCTATAATATTCTGCAGCCTGCGACCACCAATTTGAAGCCACAGTGTTCAATTTTGTCCCGACTACATAAAAAATCCCACAATGTGACAGGGGCATTAGGGTGCCTTCAACCAAGAGTGTGACTATCTTCTGAAGAGATCTGCAGTCATTTATTTTAAAATGAATTCTTGTATGAAAGAGTGACACAAGTGAGACAAGCTTAAATATATGCAAATGAGTAGCTACATCGCTGGAACGACTGGCACCCACAGAACAAGATTTGATAGACACCTGAAAGGAATCGGTCACTTTTGGTGTGAATCTACCCTTAAGGCTGGTACATACTCCTCAAGAACAGAGACATTTGTTCTCAACAACAACATGACATCATTTTGTTCTTGCAGCCCTGGTTTGGGAGTTCTTGCAGCTTGTTCTTGACACATAATCTGGGCAGAACTTTTTTCTTGTCAGTGTCTGAGAACTATTGTGTAATTTGAAGTGGGCGTGGTTAATGCGGAAAGGCATGGAGTTCTGCTCTTGAGTTTCTGGTGAAGTATGAAATGTCTTGGTCAGAACTAACTTTGTTCTTGTTCTTGCCACCTCAAGAACAAGAACGAATTTCTCTTTCTGTTCTTGCTGAGTATGTAGCAGGCTTTAGTGTATGGATCTTCTTTCATGAATTTAAACATTGCATTTATTAAACACAAGCACTTGTCACAATAAACTGAAATTCCCTCAAATATAGGAAACTGTGGCAGATTTCTATGTTAAAACTTTAGAAAGCTGCGCAAAAAATCAACAATCAACTTCTTCTACTGTTTCCTGCAGCAGTATATGGTTATACATTTAGCCACTAGCATTGCTACACACAAATATTAACTTGCTTTATCATTCTAGTTAATGGAAATGGATCTCAATATTAAAAGCTTGCTTCAAATACAATTCATTTCTCACATCAAAACAAGTGTAACAACCTGTATGGTACCGGACCATCAAATCAAATTCAGAAAGAAACAACTATCAGTCGATGCTAATTAAAACATCTCATGCTCCAAGTGGTCGATATTGTTTTAGATTTCTGATCTTGCATCAAATGCTGCAGCCTGTATCTGCTGTCTTTATCCTTGGATCAAGCGCTGAAAAAAACCAAAACCTGTTGCCATACCTGGGGTCTTGTGCTATACCATGCTCATGAAAACCTAAGCAGCCAGGAGAAGAAAAACGGACGGGCTGCAGCGCTGTTTGCCCCCAGGAGTTGAAAAACCTGCAGGAGTTAAGTGAAAAACCAAGCGAGTGTTGTGCTTTTCTGACTGTTCCACATATCCGCCAGAGGAAAGAACAAGCGCGCTGATCTTGTAAGCTGAAATGTATTATTCATATTTCTGTGTGTACCAAGTGTGTCGAATAATAACAAGGGGGAAAGTCCAGTGCTTGCAAACAATACTTTTGAGATCGGAAAGTGTAGCATCAGTGCAACATTAACGCTTACGCTAAGCTCAAAAGTGCTGTTAACAGGAGACAACACCAGGCGAGTCATTTTGCATTAAGGCTGCAAAGTGAGAAGTGAGAAGAAATCCCGGTTCGACTCGTGCCGTCTCAAGGGTCACACTCTGAAATCCTCTTTGCGAACGCCATATTTCCCATTCACACTAAAACATTCTGTCAAATCTTCCCTCTATCCTTTTATATTCCTCTGATCGCATAAGAAATAAAGCAGGAGAAAACAGAGTCTGCTCCAAACGCACTGCCACTCTTGGCGTTGAAAAAGAGTACAATACAATATACTGTTGTTGCTGCATAATTCATGGAGGACATAGCAACAGGACAGGATTTAAAAACATGTTCTCGTACGTCTATGTGATCTGTTTATTTTTGCACTGCAACCAATAAAGAAACTTACTTTTTACTGTAGAATAACACTAAAAAAAGAGAAAAGTTGAACCTACTTAAATGAATTGATTTATGCCAACCCTCACACACAGTCTTAATAAATGACAACAAACTTAAGTAAATGACTTACATTTACCCACAATATACAGACTGTAGTTGTAGCTGTATAATTTGTGTAAAAAACAGGCTTTATGATGCCATCTACTGTTCGTTAAACTGAAGAGAAAACCTTGGCCAATCACATTCTTGCAAAGTCACATGCTCAACAAAGGAGCGCTCCCATTGGTCGACAGCGGCTGGTCAGATGACATTCCAGGAAGTTTAATAGATGCCGAGAATATGACTTTTAACATATGGAGACAGCTTAAAAAAGAAAAGCATCAACAGAGCAAAGGGAGGCAACCTAAAACGCAGATGAATACTGTCAATTCATATAGAGATCATTTCCATTGTGATGCTGTAGTCACAACTAAGCTAACACTAAGCTAATGCTAAACTTCAGTTTGGTGAAATGTATTAGTATTTTGTGGAGGAAAAATTGGTCCAGTTTTAGAGAAGCAGGAGAAGTCCCTAGGCTGCTTTTGGAGGAGAGTGGAGTCTGAAAAAAAATCAGGTTCTCAAGCCTTAAGATAAGTTACATTAAATTGACTGTTTTATATCTAATTCAATTAAACTTTAAGTAACTACAACAATAAGAATATACTACTTTACAATAAGGGGCATTACAAAGTGGCATTCAAACATTTTATATGGGTGATTAAGTCATTCATGTCTCAAATCTTAAAAGAGGAATGGTGAGAATGCACTTGCCAGATAGTGACCCCACTATGGAAATACTGTTTGAGTAACAGTGGCTAGTTAGGTGTTCATAGGAGGGCTGTGAATTGCTATCTGCAGAATTGCCACCAGATGCTGCCAAAAAACTCAAACTGCACTTTTAAATTAAATGTTATATTCAAAATTAGATTAGTTATATATATTAGTAAGTTATACCAGATTCTCCTCTTACTGAAAATGGTGGCTGACTCAAGATGGCGCAGGAGGAGTGTGTCTTCATATGTTACAATATAATAACTACTAATACTATAACATACCATTGGTAGGAAGCATCTGAAATGAGCTGAGACAAGACTAGAAATGGCAAAATTATATGTTCACAAAACAGCTTCTCTATTACAGTTTTTTTTTTGTAATTGTTTAGACTCTAAAGTCAAAATAAATGCACAAATTTCAAACATTCACTCTCAGTCAGCTAAAGGTCATCAGAGTGGCACAACTACACATATTTCTTCAGCATCACACATGTTACACAAAATTATACACTGTGTTTTGCAAAACACTACACACAATTTTCTGTGTTAGAAACATCCCTCATTACTGTAAGACTGTTTTTTGTAGATTTTCACACACTGCCAACGAAACATCATGTTCAATTTCAATCACCTGAACTCTGAACAAACATGTGAAGACACATCTGACCAATTTGGATTGCACAGAAATCAGAGACTGCTAGTTTCCTCAATGTTTATTCAGAGAAGATATAATCACATAGTTTTGGAGTTTGTGCGTAAAGATTTGCTTACTTCAAGTTTCCGAAAACACACTTCAGAAATGACAAAAAACTGTAATCATTACTTGTTGGATCACTATGGATATGCATGTCATGAGCGTGTGTGTCCAGTAGGTGGCACTCTGGGCTCAGGTTAGGGTCATTGTACCAGGAACCTCTCTGTATGTGTTAGGTGATGCTACCAAAAGAGCAAACATTTTAAGATAACTACCGATTTTATTCACTTGATGATTGTCTTGATTGTTGACAATGACATTTGCCTTTGGAACATGAACTTGGTGTGAGTAATACGGCAAACAAAAATAGAAGATATAGCCTCGTTTGGATTTGTTTAGACTGAAATACACGCATTAGTGAACATACTTCAGGTGAGACTTAGCCATAACATCAAACTGCCTGACAATATTTTACAGTAATGTGTGCCTCTGTGTTAGTGAGGCAACCACACAGGCCTGACTCTGAGGATGAAAACCTCGATGAAAGTGCTGTTTGGACTTTGGGTAAAGTTTAGGAAATGTCTTAGTGGTATCATTTAGAAAAAGGCTGTATATTACAAAAAAAGGAGGTGAGCACTGCTGTGGATTTGAAGAGTTTTGGTGAAAGTCATTCAGATATTTGAACGGCTTATCCTAATACAAGTTGAAGGGGTTTGAGCCTATCCAAGCTCTGGACAGTGCCTTGTTAATCGCAGGACTAATGCTTAGAGACAGATACTGACAGACAAATATTCACTCTCACATTCACTATGGGTGTTACAGCATGTTTACCCACACGTTTATATGGTTGAAAGTATGGGCTGGACAGACGGTCTGCTCAACTGTGATTGGTTATTCCAGTGAGGAGGGAGGGGCTAACTTATTAACTGTTGTGATTGGTTTCTTGTCAGTGTCAATCAACTTATAGCACTTCTTTCAATATGATACACTTCAGTAAATTTGCTGGCATAGCGTTCATTCGTTGCTTGATTGAAACGTCACTGCGATTCATTTTTAGATGTTTTTTGCTGAAGTCAACATCATTCAGACATTAATTCAATATTAAAAACAAAGGAGTGTTTGGTCAAGACATCCACTCTGCTGACTTCTCTCATAAACTATTAAAACTGAGAGGACAGTCAGGGGATAAGCCAGGCAAGTGACAGCATAAGCCCACATTGTTAAGAATTGTTCTAACAGTAAAACACATAAAACAAGTAACTGTGATATATAAAATTAAATAACAAAGAAACTTACACAAAAGACATTGAAAGAGGCTTTTAAATAGATAGATAGATAGATTCCTATGCAAAAACGCCTGATGCTTTTAAACCTGATTTAAACTGTACTCTGAATTGCATCAGTTTGTAACAACCAATCACAGGAGACCGTCCAGCCGGCCCATACTTTCTAGCGTCAACATGTTAATATCCATGTATTCCTGGCCTGTGATTTGAAGCCATCTTAACTATGCTCCCTGACACCTCATTGTGACAAGGGCAGCTTTGTTTGATCCATTTTTTTGTTTCTTAGGTTCTTTTAGGAGTTGTATTTTCTTTGTTATTTTTGTTAGGGTGAGCTTTACGTTATGTTGGGTCTGTTGCGATCATTGGTGGGAAGAAGCTGGCAAATATCCGTGGCAGCACAGGGAGAACAATAGCAGGGGCTTTTATCATTTCCCTGTGATTTTGAAAAAAATTTCCACTGTAATTACCCAGGCAAAAAAACTTTCCCTCAACTCCAAACTATTCCTGAAAGAAGCAGGTGAGTAGTATTTTTCTTTGGCATTTCCGAGGGGCGGGGCTACTGGACTGGAGATGTAGTGCAGTTTCTTTTAGCACTCCCCATGCATCATCAGCCTGATTTGAATACACTTTCCAGAACCAGGGATTCTTTTACCCAGCTAAATAAATTCCTGGAAATGAAATGGAAAGGGGCTATTGTCAACCTTCTTGTTTGAGGCAAGAGTGATCACACAGCAACCCTTACTGAAAGTCATTTCAAAACACTTCTTAATGTGGGTCCAAGCGGTTAAAACAGTTTCTGACTGGTTAAGTTCCTACTGTAACCACTCAAGACCCCTCCAACTCTGACTATAACCTGTTTTAATTGGTTCAACGCCTCATGAGGTCAACTTTAAACCTCTTCAAACCTGTCCAAATTCACTTCTAACCAGGTTAAATCCTTTTAAAGCTGGTTAAAGTATGTGTTAAACTAATTAAAAGCCATCCAAACCAAGTTATGACCAGGCTGAATGCCTTTAGAAATGTTTAAACCCTGCATCCATTAGTGACCTCTGTAGAGTCACTCAGAACTACTTACAGTTCAAGTTAAACCACTTCAAACCTGTCCAAATCCATCTTTAACCTGATTAAATCCACTTAAAACCAGTTCAGGTCCAAGTTAAACCATTTCAAAGCTTTCCAAACCCTGTTTTAAGCAGGTTAAAACAGTTTCTGACAGTTTAAGGTCTTACTGTAACCACTAAAACCCCTCCAACTCTGGCTATAACCAGCGTTAACTGGTTCAAAACCACATAAGGTCGACTTTAAACCACTTCAAACTTGTCCAAATCTATCTATAACTTGTTTAAATCCACTTAAAATGAGTTAAGGGTCCAAGTTAAACCACTTGAAAGCTTTCTAAATCCAGTTTTACATCAGTGAATTTGTTCTTGTTCTTGTTCTTGTTGAAAATAACGACTTGATCCGACAGACTTTGGCCTTTAAACAAAGTTGTAATTTCAAGTTGCTCATATCCATAAAAGTACTTCATCTACAATTCAGATGCACTTTTTTACAGTTTACAGCATAGTATCGTTTATATGTAACATTATCCAGTTGGTAATAACATTTGCTGGAGTGTGTTTTATAGGCCGTCCCCGATGTTAACACATGAATGATCACATAATAATAGAGGCTGGTGTGAACACCTGCACAGCTGTCTCGCTGGAGGCAGAGTGTGTCAGGCTGTCTGCTGGAGCGTCTGACCATCTGGATGGGAGCATTTACAAACTATTTCACACCTCTTTAACTTAAGAACTTAAGAACAAAGTGATGAGATGTTGATACTTCAAAGGTCTGCACAGGTGTGACACGATCAAAGTGGGTTTTTGGCCATATTCTGCAAAATATAATGTGAACTATATTCAACTTTGTTAAAGCATCAAAGTGAGTGTGTGTTTATCAAGGCCATTTTCTTTGAAGAACAGAAGAGTCTTTCTCATTTGTAACTATCATAGAATCAAATCAGTCAGTGTTTTATTCATATCAAATAAAAATAAGACTTCTGTCAAAAACATTCAGTCCCCAAAATTGAATTTGTCTCAGCACCTTTGAGAAACAGACGCGACAAAAGCCGCATTGTGATCTTCACGGTGACACAGCTGTTATTAAAAAAGCCTCTCAGTGGGACTGAGGCAGCGCACAAAGACACATAATCCGGAGTAAGTAGCACAGAGTGTGGATGCCAGGGAAATGGAAATGGCAGTATTACGCTCGGATGAGTTGCCTTTCAACCTGTTTACATCATGTCGTGGGAATCACTGAGCCATTTACTCTGTCTAGCTCTATAACAAATAGAAAGTCACATTGGTTTTCAAGACAGACTGAGGAATACTCTGGTCTGATGGCTTTGATTAATATTATTGTGGAATTACTAGCAGCAGCAGCAACTTTTCATCCTAGTTTGAACTTGCTATCTGAATTTGAACATCAAATTGGTGTCAGTGTAATAAAGTTTCACGTCTCAATACGCAGCTCAGAATTGTGGAGTTGTATGTGACAAGACATCTTAGTTTATGAATGAATTATATGTGATAATGCATTGAAAAAGCTTTTATGCATGTAACATCAGGAGCCCAGAATATAAAGTTCAAACTTCAAGCTAATTTCTGTACCAAAATTGACATGCCAAATTGTTGAGATGCCAACAGGATAACAATAGTTGATCTTTATGTATAGGTTTGTTTGTTTTTGTTTTTTTTGTATTTGTTTCATGATTGAGGTCACATGACCAACTATAAAAAAAATGCTCCTGCAGTGATGTACTGATAAGATGAAATTTGTTGTAAATAACTGTTTATCATAGAACCTCAAACATCTGTTCTTGTTTTTGTTCCTGAAGGTCACACATGATTTGTATCTCCAACTCGACGTGATCCAGTAAGCACTTTCTACACATTATAAGCATTTATACTAATGTATATAGGGCTAGGTGATGGCTAAAATAACAACAACAACAACAACAATAATAATAGTCATAATAATCATCATAATAATCATAACAATAAAAAAAATAAAACAATCTTAATCATGTTTTTGTCTTGCTACTGAACTAAAAAGGTGTTTAAAATATATTGAAATCAAAATATTGAATTTCCTTTTCTCGTCAATGGATACAAAACAACAACATCAAAGCAGCAGCAGTGTGCATTACCTTTAGAGTTTAAATAAATGAGCTTAGTTGGTTATTATTTCGTTTTATTCTTCTTTGTTTTCATAGACCAGGTCTAATAGAATTTACACCCTCCACGTCTTTATAAAGGACACATAAAGACTAGCACATGGCTACTTTGCATAAAAACGCTACACTATTCCTGTTTAGCATTTTCTTACCAGAGTCTCACAAAGGTAGGATTACACTTTTAGAACAGAACAACAGAAGCATTAGCCACAACACAGTGTATATAATTAGTGCATAGTTAAAATATTTTGTTAATTTGATTTGGAGATATTGCTATTTTTGACACTACATAAAATCTAAAACTCTTAACGGAATAATTTCAGCCCTACTAAATATATTTCAGACTTTATCAGACAGTGTTCTTGTCCTCTCCACTTCATGTTCAATTTGCGACATTAATTTCTATATTGCAAGGTGCATTTTGTGAAGTAAAAGTGTGTTAGAAGAGTTAAAATGTCACTGTTAAACATTTGCACTTAAAGTTGCTTGTCCAATCTGTAACAGCCTACCTTAAGTAAAATATGATAACCCGTAAATAGTGAAAAGTGACAACATACCCTGCAAAAATGCACAGACACTGTCCTGTATATATTTGTTGAGTACACAAGGACGCAATCGTAACAAAATGATCAACTCCGGTCCAAACCCTGGTTCAGATTTCAGGTGTGAAATCAGTTTTTTCATCCTTGAACAGAAATACCCCCAGTTAAATTACCTTTTTATTCTTGTACATGTTACTTCAAATGTTCCCCAAACCGCTCGAGGCTAAGTGCTCTTTTTGTCGTCCTAAAGCAGCCTCTTGAGTAAAGTGTGGACGACCCGATGGATAAAGTGACTCACTCTGAAAATGACATTGAAAACAGAGGAATCAAGTGTTGGCTGCTGAAAAATCCAGAAAAAGTCGTACATTTCCATAAGAGCACCAGGACACAATCAGTAGTCCCTCTGCACTTCTGGTACGGCCATGTTTTTTCTTCTTCTGATTTATACTCATTAGAAATAATGAAGGGAATATGGAGCTATACTTAGGCATCAATTTGACTTTTAAGAATAAATGCAGACAATTCATTTCGCTGGCGCTAAAATGACAATGACATTGGGTCAGATGAGGGATGATTAAACACTCCAGCGCAGCTTCACAACCTCGCCGCTTTAAATTTATGCAGAGTGATCCACTTGGCTTTGGAGAGCAGGAAAAAAAGGGCCGTTTGGAAGCGCTTTTTTTGGAGTACAAAAAGAAATGACATGTTCATGATACTTTTGGCTAAACACACGAGGACGGCCCTGAATACGAATGGATTTTCTCGGCCTCAGAGAAGGACGATCAAAACCTGCCATATGCTCCGAAAATACAGGCTTAAACGGATAAGAATGGGCACTAATGCAGAAGGTGTGGATCAGAGAATTACAGAACGGCTGGCACTAAATCAAGGCATTAGCTTTTATCTAGGACACGCCAAATCAGCTCGTGTTGCACTTAAAATGACTTTGCCTTGATAAAACCAGGCAGGTGTCTCCTTATTCTCACAAGCACAACATTGCCTTTGTCTAAAAGGCAGCGACAAAAGGAAAAAAATAAATAAAAAATCCAATAGAACCCGTTGCAGACTTCACAAGTGAGACAATGTGCGTCACTGCCGGTTGTGTATCAGCCAGACTGCTCTATTAAACAAGCATCAACTTTTTAATGACTAAAAATAGGTTCATATCTTCTCTGTGCAGAAGGTACTAGCAGTTATTCAGTTATTCACTGAAACAAAATACTAATGTTATTCCAAGAGGTTTATACTTAGTAGTTATAAGAATTTAGACAATAAAGTTTATATTGACGATCATACAGCAGAAAATATAGTGTATGTTAAGTATTTATATTAAGTAAATTGATTGATCATCTAATGCTGTTTGTCCAAGTGGTGTTGCCGTACCTACGATGGTAAATGGTGACAACACAAACGGGAGTGACATGCCCTGCTAAAAAAAACATAAGCTGTGTTATTTAATAATTTAGTTTAAACTCTTAAACAATTAGGATTGTGTCTTTGAAACTTTGCCAAGTAGAAAATACAATTATATATATATTCACAGTAAAGGTTTTAAGTCACTTCTTAAAACTCATTTTTATAGACTGTCTTTTTTATTATATTAATCACTGTATCTATTTTGCATTTATCTTTTATCTATTATATCAGTCATACTTTCTATTATAGTGATGTCATCATTAAAATCTTCACCCCAACTTTTATGTCAATGATTCTAATTTTATATCTTGTGTTTCTCACAATTTATCTTTTAAATCTGTATTCTTGTTTTGTTTGCCTTTTGCCTCCACTAACTCACCCCTGTCTGATTGTCATTGATCAGTTTTGTTACTTTAAAAAAAAATTGTTTGACTGTATGCGTTTTTATTGTTAAGCACTTTGTAAACCATGTTTTTTTTTTTTTTTTTAAGTGCATTATAAATATTCTTTTTATTATTACTACATTAACACAATATGGAACAGCCTCTGACTTTGACTCTCCACTTTTCTTCTGGCAAAGAAATTTGAACCATCATCATTTTTAATGAATTATTTATGAACTGATTACTTCATAAGATATCTGTTTTGTTACTTCAAAGTGAAAAAAAAAAGAGTAAAAATGCAAGTACATTTGAATGCCATAGTTCTATGAAACTGGTTTGTCTATTGCAGACATTCATGATCTAGCTCGTCTGTCCATTGATGCAGGCAGGACATAGCCTCTGTGTTATGCTGAAACAGAGTCTAGCCAGATTACTGACAATCATCTTCAAGACCTGCTTATATGGCAACAAAAGAAAAACATGGGACATAGAATACTAATGCTTGTTTTTCGATCATTGTTTTTTTGTGAAACAACCCAGAGCATCCTTGTGTCACATGTTTTTTTCTTTAATGACAGACTGAACTCACCTGTGCTGATCCATATTTCCACATTTCATCCATAACCCTCTCATCACGTCGATCTGTGGAAGAGCAGCGGAGCACCGTGAGGCGTTCAATCACTCGGTGTGTTCAGACATAAGTCACTAAAGTCGCAGGTAATTGGAAGAGGCACACATTGTTCTCGGGAGGAATTTGGGCTGTCTTCCTCTCGACTCTCCCTCAGGGGACCCCCCCCCCCCACACACACAGTCTCCCCACCAACTCTAATGAACACGCCGCACATACATCACAGTGACTTTATTAAAATGTGTGAGTATGTTGTGTCAAAGCATCAACCGTCAATCAATACATTGCCATGAATGTGTTTTTATTTTGAACTATTACATCAGAAGTGCTTTATACGTTACAATTCAAAAGAACTAGCACAAGAGTTGCATATAAAGAGAAACACTTTTTTTTTCAAATAAACTCCAATATCTCAAATCTAGAAATGAAAATGACACTCGACAACAGTGAACACTTATGGTAAGGTATGTGTTAATAACACTTTGGCCTCTAGGTGGCACTCTAGTCAGCACTGTGATAGGCAAAGCATTAGTGTTGATCCATTGCAGCCTCATAAATGCACCTATATGGAATTATCATAAACCAATGATGTGTTGAAAAAACTGAAATAATATAAAGTGACTGTAATGGGTTATATTCAGGCAGAAAAACAAATCTGGCTAAGGTTAGACTAACGCCAGTAAAACTCATAAGTAAAGCTGTTCCTGAGTGCAGTCATAAAAGAAGTCACTGTGCTATGGATCTTCTTTGAGTGAATAACAATAATGCATTTTTCAATTAGTGATATACATTATATTAATGAAGTAAGACCAATAGTTGTAAAAGAATATGGTTGCCTTGAGTTTTATTTTTAATATTATTATTATTTAGTTTTATTATATGGAAACCAAACTAAATGACCATGGAATTTATCACATGATTTCTGATCCAATGACAGCCATTGTTTGTTGTAAATAAGTTAGTAAATATATGTTGATTTTTTTTTTTTAAATCCTACCACTTTTTCTTTGAATTTGTGTGTTCACTGCGTATTTGCAGAATAAACTGACCAGTGAAAGGAAGGAAGCATCACATAAAGACCCTGTCAGACTTTTTTTACACGTCACACTTGAGTCGGTTTGGACCTGCGTCTTGATGCCAGTCACACTGTGGGATTAGAAAAGCTGAGTGTGTTGTATGTTAGGATTTAACTGTCAACAACAGGCAGTGTCAGCGAGTGTTACTGTTACTTCAATGGTGTTAAAAGAGCACTAGAGTTCAGAAATAAGAGTTTCAGTGTTGCAAAAAGAGCTTGGAATAAGTCGTTAACATTATTTGTTAATGTAGCCTTCAAGCTAACTGCAAGACTATACAAGACTAAAGTAGTAGCAGGATTTGTTATGATTGTGCTAAATTTGTGACACTGTTGTTGGGTGTATCTTTTATCTTTGATCATGTCACACTGTAACCTACAGCCACTGATTTAAAGCAAAAATGTACAGATTTACTATTGGTCCGACTGGATTCCTCAAGGGAGGCAATTACTGTGAAGGGAAGGTAATCCAGACCAATTCACTTTGCGTAGTGAAGGGGTATGGCTGGCCAGGCTATTTTCAAATACTGCATGACACAATGAGGCTTGATAACAGAAATGAAATACAGGTATACCACTGTTCCAGTTTCAGAGTTTGCAATTATGAAGTATTTTGCTAATTTGCATCAAGTACCCAACTGTAATTTGTATTTACAACAACGATGGCTATCTTAGTATTTACTCCTGATGTCTTCCATTTTCCGTACTATTTTCTACTATTGATTTTTCCAATTTGGACCGCCATTATCCCAGAAAAATCACTTATTCCATTTTTCCCATCACTGGCAAGTCAAAACTTTACCTCCCCTCCTCCACTGTCAACTACAGCCAGTAATTTCATGTGCTTTTATGCCACACGCCGAGAACACTCCCAATTTAGGCGACATTATCACTTTGCTTTAGCTGCAATTTACAGCCTCGTTACGGTCTTGATCACCAGGCCATAAATAACCACATACAGTCTCTCTCCCGGTCGCTGCATAAATTCAAAACATTACAACAAACTGATTTAGGGAGCCATTAGAAGAAGAAGAATTCCAATGCGGGTTATTACTTAGTGCAAATTACAGTGTTTTTACTCGTACAATGCCCACAATACAATTTACGGAATAGCATTGATTCGATTTTTAAGTGCTGGTAAATGTGAGATGCTTTTAAATACAAAATAACACTTTTTTTGGACAAACTGCCTTCTGTTTCCCAGTAGATGTTCAATGTTTCAGATGTCAAGCCAGGTTTTTTTTTTCCGCAGAGCTTATAAATGAGCACGGCAGGGTCGGGCGTTTTACCGTGTAGCTGCTGGTTGCTTTGGACGCTTCCCAAATGCGCCAATCTGCACTAAATGGGCTCACGCAGCATCGGAAAGGTCGCAGATGGCTCTTTGAAAAGCTCACAGTGACTTTACACAAAATTTTCTTATTGGTTGGTGGAGTAGGTAGCGCGTGTGTGAGGGTTGACGCGTCAAGAAGCAGGTGATTGTTAACACTCGATTTTGAGGTTGGAATCCGTCCGCGAGCCCCGGTCTCCACGGAGACAATCATCCGACTAATAACAGTGATCTATCTCCTCCTTGGCCAGGACAATAGCTGTTCTGCAGGGGATGTAGACCTGGCAGAGGAAGACAAAGAGAGAGAAGAGGAGGACAAAAGTCACATGACACATGAAGATGGACAACATTATCTTTATCGTTCATCTGTAATAATTTGACTCATTTCTGAGGCGTATTAGAACAAATGGGACATGTCCACTGTGTGACCTCTGGGTGGCACTACAGCAGTGGGGTGGGGTATATATAGTTTAAATCCAACTAAAACCTGTTTAAATCCAACTGAAATGTGTTCAAATCCAAGTAAAACCTTTACAATTCCATCTAAAACCTATTGTTCCTTTATGCATATCTTTAGAATAGTTTGATGCCTTTTATAAAGCCCCATAAATGTTACCTACCACATGTACTGAAGGGCCATGTATTGCAAAACATTGCAAAGGGCCTCATTTGGCCCATGGGCCTTGAGTTTGACGTGTGCACTACAGTAAACATTAATAGGAGTCAGAAGGGGTGCTATTTTAGGAGCAGAAATGTGCACAACTCAGTATTGTATTAGTACTCTTTTTTCTTTTAAGCATTTTGCAACAGTTGATATTGTTGACACTATTCTTTTTTTTTTGTTGTTGTCTTTTTTGCCTTTAATTAAATCAGCACTATTTATTAGATATGTTTATATGTTGATATGAATATACTGAATTAATAAAATGACAATAAAAGTGATCTAAAAACATAATAAATAACTGACTCATTAACACTTGTATAAACTGGACTGTACAGTTGAATCAAAAGAAAAGCATTAGTAAAATTACGTTATGTCGTTAGCAAAACTGAGCACTTTGTTTTAACAATCTTTTCATTCAGACTGTGGACATTTATGAACTAGATTGCATTTTATTTTAAAATGACTAAAGCAAACTCATTATCTGACGCATTTCTTCAGTGTTTGTTCAAAGAGAACAGCTTGTCTCTGCAGGGCTACAGTAGGTGTGTAAATACGTAGGTACAGCGCAGTGTTGCCACCATATATCACAAAGGGGCTGTATGCTGCATTTACCGTTCTGTTCTGCAGCTGCTGTAACCCTTTAGCCCAACACAAGCACTTTGTGTCAATAACATATATACTTATTATAAAGAAAGGCTCTGTTAAATATATCAAAGTTCGCCAAATATGAAGTTGCTGAGTAATCTAAGATGAGACCAAAACACATGACCTTTCTCTAAATGTAACCAAAAGCTTTTATTTTTCACATCCATTTATTTTCCATGCATACACACATTTATCTACAACCAAATTGGTATACCTGAAATAAATGTACATTTGATTTTGGATTTGAACTTCCAGAAAAAAGTCTTTGATGTTCATTGTACCACCATTAAGAAATCACAATCACCAAATCAGAGGAATTATAATCTAACAAAGAATTTCTCGATCGTAGGCAGATGTTTTTTTTCGTAAGTGCTTCCTCCCTGGAATAAGTTTAAAGAGAATTTTTTACACTTTCCTTGTCTGACAAAACCTGTCAAGTTCAAATCACGCTTCAGTCTTTCAGTCCTGATATGAGCGAGCAGTTTTGCCTCGAGTGGGGGCAAAGGATTTAATCTAGCAACTCAAATCATCTTAATAACTGTTTCAAACCGTCTAAGTACTGACTGTGCACTACAAATTTAACATTCAGTGAAGATCCTCTCTGCCAGTGGGCATGAGCTTAAGCTTTACAAATCTCTAGAGTTTTTGGTGGACGCCAGGAAAAACATGTCAGCTTTAAAAATAAACACGGCACGAGAAAACAAGTGCGGAAATGTCAGACTCCTTCTGGTACAAAGAGATCTTGGAGGGTGTTAGTCTGGAGCGGTGCAGCTAATAAGGGCTTTGATCAATTCTTTTGATATTCACAATGTCGTCGAGAGGCAAGGAGCCACCGTGCGCCATTAGTCACTCCAGATGGAAGCCAAAGGAAAAGCCAAGCAGACATAAATGATGCCGTATCCCTCCACAGAAGAGTGAAAGAGAGCGCCGAGCTGTAAACAATTCAATCACCTCCTGAACTCTTCGAAGCCGCCCTTCGGCATCAGCGGATCTGCTCTTGCCCGGGATGCGTTTCTTTGGCAACAGTTTGTCACAGAGGGAGCCGACACACACACTGGTGACTAATTAAACAGTCGCAGTGGGAGAGTGTCTGCGCACGAGCGCCGCAGAGCCCAGGGAAGGGACAATGAATCACTGCACCTGTTTAGACAAAAGCTACCGCTGTGTCCAGACCTGGAACATGTCAACAGTTTTTGTTCGCACACAGCAATAGTGACACATTTGAGATCAATCTGTGAACAAAGGAGCAAATAGTCCCAAGTGTTGGCTCGACAATTACTCAAAGACAATTCCCTTTGGCTGTTACAGTAGAAACAAAGGATTGAAGGATTATTTGCTGATGAGAGATTTTGTATCACAGAATCACACACAGTTTGTTTTCTTGCCTTTATCTGGACACTTTTCTGAGGACTCCACTGTGTTTATTTCTAATGCGGGACCATTGACTGTGGAGACTAACGCTGTTAGTTTCTAGTTTTGAGGACTTACATTCAAAGCTTCTTTCTATAGAAAAAGAAGAACTGAAAATAGACATCACTATTGTATTAATGTACTGTGCTGATGAGGACCTAGATTGTGGCTCACAATAGTTCATGAAGGTCAGTACATCAGCACACTTCAACGGCTGTAGCCATGTTGGACTTTGCATGAAGCCACAGAGATATAACGGATAAAGGGTCATGGAAACCCGGTCACTGTATATTGTTAAGTGAATGCTTATGCCCAAATGCTAGAAAATAGTTTGGGGGTGTTAAATAAGTTATGAATGAATGAAAATGTTAAGATAAGATAATGCAAGAAAATATATAAGCTTTAGTTAGGTTAAAGTAAGTTGGGTTAAGGCAGTCAATTAATAAAGGTAGTAAATTAAGGCATTTTTTTTTTATTTAACAGGGACAATGTACAATAAAACCTAATACGAAGTAAGGAAAAGAGCCTGCTACCAGATTTTAGCTGAGCTAACCTTTAGTTAGAGTTAGAACTAAGTTAAGCTAAAATAAAGTTGGTTAACTAAGGTAAATGTAGCTAAGTTAAGTTAAAGCCACCCTGCGTAACTTTTAGCCAGTAGAGGGCGCAGACACTTTGTGTTGTAACGACAGCGGTGTCTTTTATGGACGTTATTTGTTTTTTAGAGTATTTTGCACAAATGCGACTCTGCTAGGGTCCAGTGTACTGGCCTATTCCTACTTCCTCTATTTCAGTGTCACAAAATGTTTGTGCGCCCTGGTGACAGGAATTATATATATTATATTATTATATTGGAGGTTTCTGTGCAGCTGAGGGGGCTGTTTCAGTGACATAGACATGATTCTACTGATCTCATGTCTAAGAAGCATTAAATGATTACGAGAATATATATGTCTGGGCTAAAAGTTACGCGGTGCTAGTGGCTTTAAGGTAAACTAAACAATTATAAATTAAGCTATGTTAAATTAAATTAAGCTAAGCTGAGAGAATTGTAAATTAAGGTATGTTAAACTAAGTTAACTTAAGGTAGATTAATCTAAGTAAACCTAGGTTAAGCTACATTAACCTATTCTTACTGTGCCTGATGGGAAATTCTGTTTCACTTTTTGGACCTCAATACACCCCCTTTTTGCTACTGATCACTGGTTTCACCAACCCATTTAGAGGTAAATCCATTGTTGATTTATTTTTTATTATTTATGCTAATTTCTCTGGCTACGCAAGTCCATTTTTGAGTGACACATTTCTGTGGTCCACTATTCCAAATATGAATATAACTGACCACTTAATATCTCACAAAGAAATAACACCCTCTTGTGCTTGTCATTTAGAATAGAGACATTCAAATCTTTCCACTCAGTAACTCCAGAAGCGAGGGACGTCTATATTGAGCCGTCCTAAAATAAACTCTCTCGTGGAAAAGGAGTGACCGATCCAGACGAGTGTTATCTGATCACACATTACAGGACACTAGACGCAGGGATTATGGGCTGCTGCTGCTGCTGTGTCATAAATTCAAGTTGTAATAGCAATAACAGTGATGTGTAGTTGCATGTTTTACTACAGTAAATTATCACTTTCACTGCTTGTACATCTTACATCTGCACAGCAATAAACTAAGACTGGCTTGAGAGTTGTAATGCCCCATATAAAATCAAACCTGCCAGCTTTACAGAGAGTGCATTGGAAACTAAGCTGGTGGGATGGAGATGACATAATTAGTTGCATTCCTAAATCATACAGTTTAAACCTTTTGTCAGACAGTAAATGGGAGTGGATCTGAGTCTATTACACTTTCAGTAGAAAGACAAGTATACTTAGTGTAAATGAGTCGATGTTTCAAACAGTTAAGTTACTGTCAAAATTTACCAAATTTAAAGGCAGTGAGTTTAACACAAAAAGATTAGCAGATTGAAATTTAACAATAATATAGATATGTTTATAAAATGGTTTGTTTTGAAAGATTTTCACATAGCATGGTGATTAAGGACAAAGGAAAAAATACAAACAGACAAACAAACTAACTTTATGTGTGTACAGGTAGACTGAAGCGCCACCTTCAGTGTTTTTAGGAATTGTATTATTTTTATTTTAAAAAAAAAGAATAAACATACATTACTTATGAATTCTAGCTTACATTTTAAGTCTAGCAAAGAAGTAAATAATTTAACGTGTTTTTATGTTGACCCAGAATCCAGGAAATTCTTATTTATTCATTGGCAGCTTACGTTTTCGAATTGTTGTGGAAAACCTAAATTGTAATTCCTATTAAAATATGATAACCACCCAACCCTACATTTCATTTTGATGTGCTATGAATAATATCTGCAGGATTCTACAATGGAGTGTTGCTTTTGCGTTAGCCATGACCCTGATGTGTGTGATTTGCAGCCCTGTGTAACTTTATGTGAGAAGAGTTTGTTGTGTGGTGTATGAGCCACGTAACTAATGCTGGTGTAGCTTTTATAAGCGCTACAAAAACGGTTCCAGCATGTGAGTGAATTTGTCTGGATGTCCATGAAGCCTGTGGGGTATCCTGTTGCATAATTTAGAGTATAGTAGGTGTGTACTTCACCATCAGAAGTTAAAGTGTCTCAGATCTAGTCTACCTTAGTTTTTTTTTTACCTGCAAAGCATATATAATTTAATGTAAATATTAAAATCAAAACATAACTTGGGAATGAAATGCAATAGCTCACCTGTAATGATTTAGTTAACCAGCTCATTTGTCTTGCCTGGGCTATTTTTGTTTCCCATATGTATCAGAAATCCTGATTCACATGTGAGATCTTCACTTTGGATGTTCCCCTCGCTTCAAGAGCAGATTTTCACCTCAGGGCTAACACTCATCTGATCAATGTTCAAACACACTGATAAAGGATTCATGAGGAGCTTCACAGGAATATATCATCCTCGAGGTCTGCGCCTCCTGACCCCAGCTGCCGGCCGCTGCTCGGGTCCACTGTACATGCACTGGGGTATCTGTGTGGGTCTTACTGACTTCACAAGGATCAACTTCTCATAAGTGCATCTATACATTGCTCTATCGCTAAAGACCAGGGATTTCTGATGGTGGACACTGCTTTGATGCAGCGTTAAGCAAAGTCAGATGGAGTAGGAGGACAAAAAGACTAACGCTGAACTTTTTTTTTTGTTTTTTCTTGAGAATCGTTAACTTTTATTGTGCATTCCTTTGCAGCAGACATAGATACTAACACACAATGTACACTCAAATGAATTGACTGTAGACTGGTGCACTTGCTGTGACTGGTGTTAATTATATTTTTACTTTTGTTGTAATATGATATAATAATGTATCAGTGGTTATAATAGTTAGTTTGTTAATAGTACACACTCTGATAGAAAACAAACAAATAAACAAACAAAAAAAACACAGACAAGTACATTCTAAATCTTAGCCAATGAATAATCACAATCTTCAGTGTGAGACCAATCAGACAAGACTGTAAGCGACAGCTAAATGAAAGATCCGATTCTTAAAACTATACTATATTAGCAAAGTGTTTATTTGCAGTTGTCGAGCAAATTTATTAGGACTATTCTGGATTTTTGATATGGAAGCTTATTTCAGTAACTACCACCAAGTTGTACAGCACTTTTAAGCAAACAATACTATGTTTTTTTGGTGCTATAAGGTCATTTTGCTGGTAGCAAACTTTAGTAAATCAGGCACTTCCAAACATACAAAGGAAAGGAGTCAAGTTGCAAAATTTTAGTGCTGCAACCCTTTAGTAAATCGTAATAACGCATTTTTGCGGCAAACAATGATTTTGTAACAGCAAAAACACACACACACACACATTACACATTAGTAAATCTAACCCTAACAAGAATACCTTGTACCTTGTGTTCTGCAACATTTTAGTAAATCTCTTTCACATCTTTTTTGTGCCGACATTTATTTGGTGGCACATGTTAGTAAATCTGGATCCACATCAGATGTATTGCTAAAAAGGAAAGTGAAGCTAAAGGGAAAAATCATTAACAAAAAACAAACAAGAAGGTTAATTACAAAATTACAGTGCTGTTAGTAAATCTAAAGAAAAAATAACAACTTTTCTATAAAGAAGTAAAAATAGAGTGTCAAAAAAAGGCACAAAATGACAAAGCTCAATGGGTGAATATAGGAACAAACTTTTGTGCTGCTATCCTTTAGTAAATTATGAGTAACTCTGTCTCTAAATAGACTACATTTCTAGAAAGGAATAGAATAGACTATGTCAGTGCAACCCTTTAGTTTACACCAAAATGAGGTTTGAAACAACGCGTTGGTAAATCGGCAAAACAGAATGAAAAAGGAACAAAATATCATTCAAAACAAACAAAAAGCAACAAGACATGATGGCATATATGGAGCAACATTGGGGCAAACAACGGCTCTGTAAACATCTGCTGAGTCCAATATGAGCCACTGACTAAAAGCTAGTATTTTATGCCTTGGGATGAGAACTCAGTGGAATTCCTCATGACCTTGCTGACATAACGATAATATTTAATCTTGGAAACATGGATGCACCGGATGCTGCCTTGAGTAAACAATGTACAGTATCTCCATGGGACTGAATGTGTCCCTGAGGCCTGTACACATGTTTGCATATGCACAGCTACGGCAGGTCTCTACATCCTGCCACGCTCTCACTCCTTTAGCTCACACTTGAGAATCCGCCGTTAGATATTTGTGATGGAAACGCACATCTTTTGATCATTCGCCACTCTCCCGCTTTATTTCCCTCTCCGTCGTTTTCTTCTCCACTCCGGCGTCATTTCTTTTTGTGGAGCTGTCAGAGGAGACACCTCCTTTGATGCGCGCAAAGTTTATCAAAGGTTTTTCGTGCAGCTAATTATTCATCAGGGTTTCTCAGCGTTATGGCTTTGACATCGGGAGACTCAACAAAACTGCAAATGTGACAAATAGCAGAATAGGTTAAATAAAAATATATCTCTCTGCGGAGGTATTTAGCCCTTACTATTTCAATAATCTCTAATGAATAGGTGGTAAATGTTCATAGGGAGCGGTCTTGGCTCTCCGAGGTTTTTGTCATATATCCTGCTGAGTGTTTGCAGCTGACGGTTTGCCAAATAAAGGCAACAAACTGTTTATTAGCTTAACAAAGGGTGCAAATTCATAGCCTCGTAGATAATAGGAAAAATTGTTCTATATGCCCTTTCTCCTTAATGCTTTATATTATATTGAAATGATAAACAGTTCTCAGTGAAAAAACGTGCTTTCTTTACATCTTTATAAATGAGAATGCAATTGAACAATGAATAGAAAATTATTTATGGAATGGTTTATGGATTGGTATAAAAGTCATAAATAGTGTGAGAATGCCTGAGTAATAGCCAACTTTGTCAATACAATTGAATTATCATTTTGCCAGAATAACAACAATCTGATGTCAGTACATTTTAGTAAACTTTTTCCTGTGTTTTCACATTGCTTCCAAAGTCAGTTCAACTCTGACTGTGGAGTAGTGTGGGCACCATATGAACACAAAGGAAAATCATAATAATGTACCGTGGTTTCACATTTGGTCTGAACCAACATTGCAGGCATGAATAGCTCCATAAGAATGTGGTTCAGACCAAAAAGCTGCTCTTTGTTCTGGTAAAAAGACATGATTTTATTTTAGATCAAAATGGACCAAGGCCTGTGTGTTTAGCGTTACGTCAGACTTTTGGACTAAATACCTGAAGTCGGAGACAAGAAGCTAACGGCGTTAAGGTCAAACGCATGTGTCACAAACCAATCAGATGTCACATGCAGGAGCCCACAACTGACATAACTGATGAAGACAAGATTAAAGACATCTGGAAAGTCCTCTGATCTGTTTTGAAAACAGTGTCAACCCAAAAGGTGACGAACTGAACAAATACAATTTCTACAAGAATTTTTGAATTCTCAGAGTAGACCTTTCCTCAAAAAAAAAAAAAAACACTTCCCCCCCCCCCATTAATTTTTTTTCTTATAAAAAAAAAATCCCCCACAAAAAAACACCCAACCCCCCCCAAACAAAAAAACAAGAAGAAAAAAAAAAAAAAACAAAAAAAAAAAGGAGAAAAAAAAAAGAGGGCAACACCCCCAAAAAAAAAAACCACCACAAAAAAAAAAAACACAAAAAAAAAAAAAAAAAAAAAAAAAAAAAAAAAAAAAAAAAAAAAAAAAAAAAAAAAAAAAAAAAGGAAAAAATTTTAAAAAAAAAAAAAAAAAAAAAAAAAATTATAAAATAAAAAAAAAAAAAAAAAAAAAAAAAAAAAAAAAAAAAAAAAAAAAAAAAAAAAAAAAAAAAAAATTAAGGAATTAAAAATCTTTCAAAAAAAATTTAAAAAAAAAAAAAAAAAAAAAAAAAAAAAAAAAAAAAATGGGGAAAAATTTTTCCTGGGAGGGATATGAAAAGAGACAGTAGCTCCTTTTATGCTCTTTCAATTAATCCTTAGTCTTAGCCCATCTAGTTTCCCTTTTATGCTCCACAAAAAACACAGTAAAAACCAAACAAAATCCACTGTCACCTTTTATTATGAGTGTTCTGCAAAAAAAGCTGGCTTCGAGAGTGACTTATGGCTTCGAGAGCGACTTATGGAAATATACTGTATTATTCCACATATTCATCTTTTCCGACTATTGTACAAATTACGGCGCAAACAAACAAAGAAATCAATCATCACAATAAATAAATGGTTATCATGATTTATTCAGGATCCTGATATATTGTCTTATCAGTCCAGTGACTGCTAAAAATTAAAATCTCACTTCCTTGAACAAGCCTCCATTTAATAAAAATGCACCAAAAAGAGGAAAAAAGTCACAGTGCTAATTAATTTCTTTGCTTTAGGTTTGAATCTGGATTGAATAATGCTAATGTCTGTAGTCTGCAAAGTGTAACTACAGCCACTTTGTACTGCACAAAATACAGCTTTAAATTCTTAAGGATTTATTCAAGGGCACGTTATGCTGCCTTAATTCTATTCTCAAAGAAATAGGGGTTCAAACTAAATGTGCATCCAAGTTTTAAAGGATAAAGTTGAGGGGCTAAAAGTTACCATTTCCGGGTCATTCCAGGTTTGTCCAAGGAGTCCAAAGCCAAAAGTTGTTATTGAGGTTGTCTGTTGTGTCTAGACTAGAGTTTTACACTGTGTTGCAAGTGGCGGAACCATTAAAAAGTTAGCATAGACCCTTAACGCAATGCTTTTAAATAAAATATGGAAGGCGTGGGCACCTCTTGCACCCACTGAGACTCCAGTCTGATTATTCTCACCAAAGCCAGGTAGGCGTGAGGAGGAGGAATGAAGCGTCTTTATTTAAGGCTCCATCCTCACTGTGCCAGTATGGAAGAGTCTATAAAGAGGATACAGTAGGTACACAAGGGTCTCCGCCGCTCCCTCCTCACCTCCGCCCATTCCCATTAATCCTGATGGAGCCGACATTAGCAGATGACTTGTTAACTAAACTTCACATTTTGGCCGAGAGGGACAGGGCTGCAGCAGTTGTGTTTGAATTAATAAGAGTGAGAAAAGATTTAAGAGAATGTGGAATAAGAGTCCTTAAATGATGAAACCTTAGCTAATACGATCGGGGATCATTCTCTGCATGAGAGCGGAAGAGCTTTTTTACCCACAATCCACCGACTCTTAAATAATGCTGATTTTATTCGCTTAATAGACTGTGAGCTTTGCCGAGTACATTTTGCGGCAGGAAAGTCATCATTAACCGCAACAGTTAGGTTCAGAGTTGAGCTGAGGTAACGGAGGAACCCTTGGAGTCAATCAGGAAGAATCTTTTTTTAACTAAGACTGCCAGTCCTATCGTTCAGTTTGTCTAGTATCCATCCATACATTTATTATTCATCCATTTTCTTCCATTAATGGCTGCAGTCTAAGCTTGGAAGCCTACACGTCCCTCTCCCCAGACACGTCCTCCAGCTCCAGGCATTCCCAGACCAGATGAGAGACACAGTGCTTTGGGTCTGGACAGGAGCCTACTCAGTAACACAAAATAGATGTTTGAGCCACATGGAAAGACTCATATGGATGTGAAGGAGCAGCGGTTCTACTCTGAGCTCCAAACTCTATCTTTAAGGGAGCAACCTGCTAATTTAAGTCATGTCCCACAACTCTTGACCTTAAGTTAGAGGAGGAACATAGACTGACAGGTTCATTCACAACTTCTAAGCAATCTCTTCATAATAAACATAAAAAATATTACAACAATCACGCTGCTGCATAAGCTACACTGATCAGTCTGTCAATATTTCGTTCTATCCTGAATTGAAAGCAAGAACTCTGAAGGAGGCAAGCCAAACCTTTCCCACAGAGAACCATGGCTTTGGACACTCAGCTGCAAACCGCCCCAATACCCACTGAAGGTCATGATTCAGGACATCATCTGCAAAAACCAGAGAGGATCATGTGGCCCCCAAACCAGACTCACTCCGGCAACTGGCCCAAAAATGATTTCCTTCATTTCCCACCACTTATCTTTTTACAGATCGTGGGCGGCTGGAGCCTTTCCCAGATGCTTTCGGTGAGAGCCTGTGCAAAGGCTGATGGTTGATCGTCAGTCAATTGCAGATCAGACGCATACATGTCTTTAGAAGCTGCAGTGCTCAAAGAGAAGCCAAGGAAGCAAGAGGAGGGCTTGAAGATGCCACATAGACTGTTGTTGATCACCGTACACCTTCGGGAAAATTCTATTTAATGAACAGGATTGGTGACAAAGGGAATCCCTGCCGGAGTCTAACATCCACCAGAAGTAGGTTTGACTTATTGCCGGTCGTAAAGGGACTGACAGACCTTTACATAGGGCCTCGAACCCTCTTCCAAGGAATCTACACAACATTCCACGATGGGATAGGTTTGAAATCCCTCTTAAGATCCACAAAGCTCATAGGAGAGTGTAGAGGGGGTCTAGAGTTCTACAATCAGGATGTAAACTACATTCTGTCTCCTGATCTGAGGTTTTAGCACCAGCTGGTCCCTGGAACAGACTCTGAGCTCCATTTACAATTAAGATGTAGTTCAACCAAGAAAATTCCATTCTTTATTCATAAGCAGGGTTCCTATTCATTTCTAGAGATGATTTTTGTAGACTTTCCAAGACATCTTTTGTGTTCATCTAGGCCAAGTGACTCTTGCAATGTGCAATTTTCTCTGTTTGTTGAAATTAATTTCCAAAACTTTTTCTCCCGTGACTTCCTATGTGTACAAAAATCTTCTGCTCCAGTTCTTGTTACTCGACTGTATGAATAAAATCAGGTGAACTTGTGAAAGATCCTGCAGCGTAGCACTTAAAATGCAGAGTTACTTTCTCTATTCCAAGGACTAACTTATTTGATGCTATTAGCCCAGAGCAGTCTCCATGATGGAAGCCCTTTCTCCCAGATATTTTTCACCTCTCCATGACGCTGCGCGGATTTTAGAAGCTTGCACATGAAAAGGTAAATCTATGAATAATGCACATTGTTTGCTGGAGAAATCCGAAGACGCTGTAAATATCTAATTCGATGACTGCGGGATAATTGCCAGCTTGAGCTAAGTAAAACGCACTGAGGCAAAATATGATGTTCGCAAACAAAAGCTTAATCGGGGAGAGGCCTTAAAAAATTGATATCATGGGCCCAGACTAAAAAGATCTTTTGAATACGGCCAAATGTGATCACTTTCTGGATGCCGCATAAAAGGCTGATGATGATAATAATAATGAAAAGATGGTAAATTATGGAGCAGCGGTTAAGCTGAGAGGCCCAGAGCGGGGAGACGGTGGCTTTCTGCCAGAACAGACCGTACCCTTTCATGAACACACACTTAAACCTCATTAGAATTGCTTTAAAAGGAGCCTCTCGCTGCAGACTCCATTCAGGGCTAATTAAACTGATCTGTGGAGTCAAACATGAAAGATAGGAAGGGGACGGAGCATGGATGTGTGGACAACCGGTTCATCCATGTTGTTACTAGCGGGATGTGTGTACACTGCGTACAACTAGTGTAGCTGTCAGTGAAGAGAAAACAAGCACACATTAGCACTAGATTTTATTATTTCATGAGCCGTGTTACCAAAACAGCTTTGAATGTTTTTTCAGCTCTGCATTTGGAGTAGAAAGTTTCTCTTCTTTGTTATAGTCTCTAGAGTGATTTTGGTCATGGGCAGCTGAAAGTTAGTCCTTTATGCAAGAGGTGGGGCTCTAACTAACCCTTACAGACAGACACATTTACTCTCAAATTCATCCTCTATGGGCAATTTAGATCAACCAATTCAACTTAGGCCAACTTCCTATTGATGTAAGTTTGATACATCGATGTAGTAAAAGTATCACAATAATAATTAACTACTCCCTTTATGAAATCAGGTTTTGTTTTAGGCATGTGTGAGGATTCATAGGAAAATGGTGAGTGCATGGTTATTTGATGCTTTTTTTACGCAGAAATATGCCTTCTCCTGACAAAAGGAAAAGACAAACAAACAACAAAACAGCAAAATATCTGCAGAGATTCTCATCCAGGTCATAATCCTATAAAAAGGTTACAAAGAAGGCATCTGTATATAGTGTAGACGGTAGAGGACATTTCGTCCCTCATCCAAGGGACTGTCAATTCTATAGACTGGTGTAATGAAAAGTGTTTTTTCATTACCTCTTGACCAATCACAGCACTTATCATGTTAAACCACTCCCTCAGAGTCTACCGTAGATACTGAGGGAGTCAGCCTACATCGAATGAGGGACGAAACATCTTCTACCCTTTACACTACATCCAAATGCCTTCTTTGTGACGTTTTTAAAGCAAAAGTGAATGTGTTCATGAGTCCCATTTTGGTGCAGAGTTCCTAGGTCTCTCCAGTATCATCCTTAAACTTATTATTGGGATCCAAAGTGTTGCACTTGCTTCTCCTCATCATTTGGCTGGAACAAAAATTGTTCATATGTAGGCTACGGGAAGCGAAAAGGAAGAAAGCGCAATCTGTTTCGTTACTATAGATCCACTCAGCAGAGCTAGGATAAGCTCAGTCAGTAAAGCAAGCTAAGACATAAGCAGATATATGCTACGCTACAGTAAACTAAAGCAAGTTAACCCAAGCTACATTAAACTAACCTGAGCTAAAACTAAGCCAAAGTAAAGAAGATTAACGAAGCCAACCGAAGCAATTTAACCTGACACCACTGGTCGGTTTTACTACTACTCATCATTAGGGTTACTGAATATCGCCAGAGTTAAGTCAAGGAGCTAACTTAGCCCCTTTAACCTTAAATCACATGTCCTTGTTTATCCATTCCTTTTTTTTTTTTGTTTTGCCACAGCTCAGGAAGCAGGGCTAAAAGATTTGGTACAAAACATTCTGCTGCGTTGATCGGCAAAATTTATGAAAGCTGTGGCGACCGAAGAATGTTGCACGATAAAATGTCGATTCATAAAATCCTGCACACTCAAACTAATTTTTACGATTTTCTATACACTGTCCATGACAACAATATCACCCTACGACTATTCTGCAGAGATAAATTTACAATCTGAATCTGTGAAAATCTAACAGAAAGGCAGTCTTTGTCATTATAGTTGTAGCGTCATTTGAATGTAATTCTCTAATGTAATGTCTCTATCCACAACACCCCTTTTCTAGTGGAAAATGTCTTGTTATTTGTATCATGATAAATTTGTTCCTAGACTTCACTACATTAGCCATGACCTTGAACACAACACGACCTTTGCTTGTGTGTTCTGTTGCCCGCACATATTTACCCTCATGGAATTGGGTCGGCCATTGTAGGGCTGGGGCTCCGTGAAGAAGTCCGTATTGTGGTCCAGTCGTCCGTGACCTCCGTATATCACCTCATCAGAATCCAGCCTGATTTTGTATCTGGTGAAGAAGCGGGTTAAGGAGCCATAGCAGTGGGAAAGTAGATTATGAGATCTGGAGCATGAGAAGCACAGGAGAGGATTTTTTTTTTTTTTTTTTTCATCACTACTGCTTTTGGTGCAACTAGGTTTAGCAGCGCTCAGCAGCCTTATACTCAGTGAAATCCTCCCATCCATCAGCTTTCATCACTCCTTTAAGAGCGGAGAGAAGTGACAGAGCCGAGCGCCCACGGAGAGACTCGAATTTACATAAATACAAAAGTTATTCAGCCATCCAGCTCGCCCCTCTAATTTACCCTATTCAGTGCATAAATAATGAATTTAATCAGAAAAGTGATCCAAATGAGTGACAGCGGGAAACGTGTCTAAAATTAGCACCTCTCTCAGATTTGTGCGCGCTTATTGTTCTACATGCTGCAATATTAGGCTTCTGACAGAGATCCAGCAAAACACTGATGAGTATAATTCAGAAATCACAGATAATAGTTATGGGTTTGAGATTGTAATTTTTGCAAAAATATTTCAAAAAGGAACAAAAGCCATACAATGTTGATGGAGATATAAACATGATATTTATATGTAACAGTGTGCATGCTAATAATGTTATAGGTCAAATGCTCCTTTGGTGAACAGCTCTTTGTATGCCATGCTTTTATTATCAAACACCTGAAAGAACACACACCACATACCTGGGCGACCCATTCAATTCTAGCTTGGGTCATATCCTTAATGTCATAATCCTCTCTCTCACCTTGTTTCTTCCTTGTCTGTCTACACTGTCACTATTGAATAAAGGCTAAAAAGCAAAAATAAATGAAAATCTTAAAGAAAGAAAAGGTACAATGCACATGCCCAGACTATTTACTATTTAGCATGGTCTGCCATTTAGATACAGCAACACCACAGGGACAAAAAAAAAAAAAAAGTTAATCTATAGTACGCTTAGTCAAACAATATACAGTGAAAATGTATATAAGAAACTTGGACTTTTACATAGCTTTTTTTTAATGGATAAACTTGGTAAAATGGTGCAGTGTTAGCATTGTTTAATTTGAATGAATAGCTTAAAAGATAGATAGATTAATAGCTGTTTTAGTTCATAGAAACAGTTCAACAAGATCACCACTGTGATGTTCTGCAGCAGCCTTTTAATAAAATCTAACAATGTTAACGCAGCCCTGTTTTATGAAGTTAACCTTAAAAAAGAGCTACAAAAAAAATACATTTTTCTAGTTTCTTCTGCAGTGTTAATGAATTTCACGGCTATATTTAATTTATAAAGTTAAAGTATTGTAAGTGTAAAATCTGGCACATTGTGCACAGTATTCAGTCAAATAAAATGTGAACATGACAACTGCTCAGCCATTGTATGACTTGCCCGTGTGACTAAAAAGTCCACTACATAAAGCTATACTAAAAAACTAAGATAACTAAGTCAAGCCAACTAAAAAAACTACGGTATTATAACTAAGCTACTACGGAAAGCTAAACATAACTAAGCTACTATGCTAAACTATAAGATAAGTTCAGTTTCGCTAGGATACAGTAAAAAAAAAAAAAAGGTGGAAATTCCAAATGCATGTCACCATATGTATTTGGTGTGTGGTTGAGCATGGATTCACTGCAGAGTTTCAAAATCAATGACAGAAGGAAAAGGAGAGTTTAGTCTGAAGCTTAAGTTTGAAAAAGCATTTCATTATAAATCCCTATACCTGTAACTTTCATAGCATTGAAAACACTCATCTCACAACTGATTAAAACTAAGAAAGTGATGTATTTTTCCAAACACTTCTGGAAAGCTTTGTTCGGTGACAGCAGGTTCCGTGTGGTCGACATATAATGCAAATGGCCCTAAACACGAGTGCTGTGCATTATTTACTACGCCGGCGTCTTTCACTGAGGATATCGTAGCAAACATCATAATTGGCTGGCTGGATAATCACCTTATCTCCCCGTAGACTGGAACAGTGATCCGTACTCGCCCCAGAGCTGGGAAAACGCTGCTTTAGCCGTCTGCTCGTCTGCTTTGTTTGTGATGATTAGAAAAATGATGTGTGCACTGTTTCTCTTGAAGAGTGGGAGCCGCTCTTACAAAACTTCACTCGGCGCTACTGTGTTTTATTGATGGAGACACTAGTTTTGCTATTGGATTTGTAGAAGGAAAAAGGCTTTCTCAAGTGCAAAAACTTGAAATATGTATATTTAATGTAAAGTCAAGAGTTTCACATTATCTCTAGTCAAACACATGTGGAAAAGTCTATTAGTTTTTGCAGTGATGGTTGCATCTCATTAACAGTAATTAAAGCTGAAGTACCCAATTTTGTTTTTGCTGTCCCTGTCTCAGCCCCACCACAGCGTAGTAACCTTTCCTGCTTCTTTTATTTAAAGAAAATTAAAATCGGAACAGTTTTTCCACCATAAAATACTAATACGTCACATTCAATTTAAGTTTAAAGCTTACCTGAAACTTTTAGCTTTACAATTTAGGATTGTAGTGTTTAATTTGCAGCCATTTGTATCTTTTTTTACTGTAAAATAAGATGAATTTTAGAACGGAATAACCTATTTCCTTGGTTTATTTTCTTGGTCCTTTGTTGTTGACATCACTGTTGACCAATGGGAGTGATCCTGTTTACCGGAAGCAAGCTGTGATTGGCCAAAATCCTGCTGTGCTCTGATCATTCTCATCTATTAAAATCCTTAATAATAAAGTCTAGATCACGTCTTAAGGTCTTTTTTTTTTCACAGATGATTCCTGTTACAATAAGCTTTAGGTGATTAAACTGTCAAACTAAATCTAACAGTAAAAAAATCAGGTAAAAGACTAAAAGAGCAGCAGCCCAACCCAATAAAATCAGCCACAGAAAACAAACCTATCCTACTGTCCTAACAAACATAGAAATGGCTACTAGCTCCACTATTGTTTGAATCCAGCAAACACAACACACACCTCTCTTCTGACTGTATTAAAGTGGATTGGAAATCAAAAAATGGTATTACATTACTTTCTATTCCGATTAGAAAGAACTCTTCACACATTTCTTTCACAGTCTAGCTTCTGGTATAAACCGACTACATTCATTTAAAGCTTGTTTACAAAGCAATTCTGAAAAGTAAAGTAAATTGCTTTCTCAAACCACACCTTTAAAAATGGCTGATATGGCCGTTTCAGGACCACCGTTATTGTAAAAATGGCATCGGTGGCAGCTGGCAATAAAAAATTTAAGGACGGCCCTGTTGTGGTTCAGAATCAGATTTACAAAGATATTTTCCCAATAGAATAGCTTCATATCTTTCATTTAGCAGCCTGTACACTGACAACTAGCTGTGTTTCGTATTTCATTTCATCCTTCACACAAACAAGAACAAAAAGACTTAATACCCAGTCTCTCATATCACAAGCCAATGCTCCAGTGCCCTCTATTGACCAATCCACAACAGACGATACACTTAGTTAAAGTTGTAATGCCCCAGTTATCTGGGCTGCTGGTAACACACAGCAAGTAGAACAGTGTTTTTGTTTTTTATAATGATGATAATAAAGTATTAGTATCAAATTTCCACATCCACACTGAGGCTTCAGAGTTAGCACTGTCCCAGAATACACTTTAAAAAGATAGCGGGGATCCCACCTTTCAGGCCTTTTTTTAAATACACCCATGTGTTTTTATCATGTAAATAACATCTTAAGCTCAACAGTCAAGGCAAAAAAAAATTAAAGACAATCAAAGGAATGATAATTCAGTTGAATGGCTCTACAATTTAGGCTGTGTAATGTTTATACATAATAGAAAAATGTAACATTTCAATATATGAAAATATAAATGCCTTCAAAAACAAGTATCCTCATAAGCATTAGTATAGTTTATAGTTTCTTTGGATATTTAATATTTTAAAAATGACAATGTGACAAATGTGCATTAAGTTCCTGACCAGTAAAACCATTTGTCTGATGATAGCCATAAGGTCTAAATAAATTAATCTGACGATTGAAGGGTGCAAGCTTTTAATTTCCATAAAGCTTCCAACACAACAGAGCTCATTTACACGTCATTCTTGTGAGCTCACTCTGGCTCGTTTTCTGTCTGTGGCACCGAGAATCTTGTAAATGAGGCATAGTTACAGTAATCCAGTTCCTGGCAAACTTTTAAGGAAGTGAGAAGCAACACAAATTGGCAGTTGCAGGCTTTGAGCGATTACGTCTTTGTTAGCGGCTACAGATGAGTGCAACAGCTTTCCGTTCAGCTGTGAAGTATTGTAATCAATACAGCCTTTGTGAATAAAGGGGACCATTTAAGAACACAATCAATTTTGTCCAATGAGCAGAAAAAAGCAGGGCTGGTGCGAAGAGTGATGATTAGACCCGCTGATGACCTGAAAACAATCTGGCTGCGACCGTGATTGGGGACTAGTTTCTCCATCAGCTTGTCATTTTGCTGCTTTATAAAAGTAATAGCGCCCTGATGTCGGTGCATGAGACGAAGGAGGAGTGTGCACGTCTGAAGAATGTGCCCTGGCCTTGTAAGCACTCTAAATACCACACCTTTTCAGAGGAGACTATTTGTGCTTTCCACTCTGTCCGTGCAGGTTACATCAGAGTGAGGACGACGGCAGGCTCATAGAAATCAGAGAACACCAGCAGCCGCAACAAAGGATCATTAAAGGCTATTCATTTCAAAATAAAAGCAGGTGCATTACTTAAAAGACTCTGTAGTGTTTACATATGTTAAATCGCAATGTCAAAAATTTGAACTGACTATCTTTTGACACACTAAACACAAGTGCGTATAGTATGTAGCTCCTGCTCACTCACACTGGCCAAACAAGTGCAGATGAAGGGGTCTTAACGCATATTCAGTACATACATAGGTTTGTATAGGAAAATTCACACTTATGCATGTAAACCACATTAAATTGGGACTCAACTCGACTAACGCTGATGAGACTTAGACGAGGACTTCCATGTTGCTGATTCGGACTTAGACTTGTGTACTCATGACTCAGACTTAAACTGGACTTGGGCATAGATGCCTCCGAGTCATGTCCATGTACAAAGCTTGAGTTTTGCATCATCATCATGTCCAGAGACACTCCCCACACACCTTAAGTTGAAATTTGAATGGTCACATTGAGGTAGTCATTTTGTTTTATTTTGATATCCAGAATTCTACTTCTTCTTCTGGCACAATTAATCCTGAAACGTCTCCCAAATCCAACCAGGATGGACTTGTCTTGTGACTTGGACTTGTGACTCGGATTCTAGAAATAATGACTCGACTTGGACTTGCCTTGGACTTTTTTTTTTTTTTAATGGACACATTTCAGATGAGGACTCGAACTTGAATTTTTTTGGTGACTTGCATCTGGACTCGAACTTCAAGACTAAGGACTGGAAAGTGACTTGGATTTACAAAACTACAACACTGGTTTAGACACAACCTAAGATCGCTAATCCAAGATACCAATTTCCACCTGAATATATCTGCATTATTCCTGAGCCTCAAAGGGCATACCAAACAATACCACTGTACGATGCCAACATAAAAACACCTCTATCTGTAACAAACTGCTAGTCTTTTAAGTTATCACTTCTACCACTTCAAAAACAACCATCTCTTTCCAACCCGGTTCCTCATCGACTAAATCTTAAAAGGTACTCACCTAGACCTTGCTGTTGGGAAGTTGCTGCCGTAAAGATGGGGTGAGAGTGTAAAGAAGATTCATTAGCCAACATTCCAAGCAATTATCCCTTTATTTTGTAAACTTAAAGAAGAAAACCTGCCATTTATCACACTTTAAGGCACAACTGCTGGGTTTGACACCGACCTAGTTACTCGCACAGTTGGAAACAGTTCATTCCGAGTTCACGCCTTTCTGATCGATGAAGACGTCTCACAGAAGTACAACATAACAAGAAGCATATTACAGCGTGCACACGATCCATCTTGTTTGTGCGGCTTTTATCTGCGTAATTCCAGATAATGGCAGACTTATTGCCTGTATATTCCTGGTGTCTCTCCATCTAAATTGTAGCAGGTTATTGTCACCGCGGCTGTGCTTTGAATTATTCCAAACAGCATTTAAGTAACGTCTGAGACAGAAAGAGAGAATGATGACCTGACACAGTCTGGAGCGCCTAAAGGCACGGTGTAAATCAAAGACCAATCTGCCCTGACAGGTACAGCTTTCATGACGGGGATCCAACTGGGATTTCAAATACTCTAACCAGCCAGATAAAGCCGCGAGCCTGAAGAATGTGTCCACCACACGGCACAGAGGAAGAAAAAAAAGACTGTGATAAAAAAAATGGTTTGAGTTGCTGTCGAAGAGCTGACACTGACTGCATTTTAATGGTTTCTAGAGAAGTACTTGGTTTTGCTTTCTTTACTGTTCCGCGACGAGAAAAAATAAAAAATAAAATGGGAAGAAAGAGGACAATAAGTAGTAAAAGACAAGGATGTCAAAAATATGAAGAGGCCAAACAGTCCTGATGGCGCCGCACTGGGATGATGACTATATCGGAGTGAGAACAGTACTTATGACATTATATAATGCTCCTAAGAGTTTTACACAACATCACTCGCCAAGATGGAGCCAGCAACTAGTGGCTATCAGCGGTTTTAAAGCATATATTGCAAGGAATATGTTACTTTTAGCTTAACGTTAACACAGCAACACACTAATCAAGTTTAAAAGGTAAAGCAATTACATAGTATTCATAAAATATGATATTGAAAGAGGAACAAAGGGGCTTGTTCATTTGTGGCTGAATATGAATGACATAGTATGTAATTACCAGCAGCAGTTGGTGATATTGGGTGGGTAGGCTAAAAAAAGCATTATGCAAAAGCTGAAACTACAGCAACAGAACTGGGTTTTATCATGCATTCAAGTGTTTAACATAACTGAGGGGTAGGTAGACTGACAAATGCTTTTGCTTTCCTAATTATAAAATACTAAATGATAAAGGTTAAATGATCAGAATATCTTTTAATGGATGCTGTCACAAAAATATATATGAAAATGGCTGAAATAATGGTTATTATAGCAGAAAGAAAGAAAACAAAAGGAGGGAGCGATATTGGGTGAACTTAATAATTATGTGAAGTGTTCTTCTATCCCGGTCACACCCCATCAACATGGCAACATTTCTTGCTTTTTTATTTATGGATTTATTTTAAATAAAAAGAAGTCAAATCAGACAAATTTACCACAGCAAGGCACTACTAGAGGTTTAGAGCTTACTTTAAACTTTTAGCTCTGAGTTCAGCATCAGGACCAATTACTGTAACTAACTCCACCTTTCAAAACATTGCATAAATACATTTCCAATATTTATTTCACTTTTATTCTCTTTTCTCTATTTATTCTCTCAATTTGTTGTTTTGCTGTTTCACTGTGTGTGCATATTCAGTGCTGGAATAGACACTTTCACAGTTTTTTTTTGGGGTGAAGTGAAGCTCTTACCCATAATGCTTTTAATACTAATGCTGCATCAAAACAGCATCAATCAAAAGGAAAGAAAGGCCATAATACCATAATGGTCTAATGAGCTAGAAATTTAAGGTGAGCTCTTAATGTTAGTTTGATATAGTCTTTTTTTGTATTTTTCCTTGGCTGATTGGTCGGTTTTACTTATTTAAAAAAAAATAAAAATAGGCATGTTGTTGTGTTGAGTTTTCAGTCACATAAGCATCAGTTGGGCTTATACTTTACAGTAGGCTACACATCCAATCAACTGTGTTTTTCCGAAAAAATAGTACTGTACTACTGTATTTTGTGCTAATGACAGTTCACAAACATGGATTTTCTACTAATGCTTTCAATGCATGAAGAAAGCATCAAGTGTTGGCACAAAGTCAAGTAAAAGAAGACATCCACTTACTCCTTTTTCAAATTTGTAAGCCTGTGTTTTGGTCAGCAAAAGTGGTTTTAAATGTGCTACGAAAATAGATCGGTAAGAACATCTTTTTTCCATGTTTGCAAAATCCCAAATGAGATGACACTATTTTGACAGAGAGCAGTGTGGTCAGTTATACCAAGCCATTATCCCAGATGTACCACTGGCCTGGGGCTTCACAGCGGCGTGCGTGACCCTCACACAGGTAGAGGGAAGTTTAAGTGTATGTCAGCTGAGTGTAATGAAAAAGCACTTTTGGACTCTTTGAGCTTGTCTTGTTTACCTCCTCTGCCTCTGAGTGGCACTTTCATCTGTCTTCCCTCCTAATTGGATCCTCTGCACACATTCCCATCGGAGGATCTGCATCTCCTGGAACACACGCTGCATTTACCTTCCTCACACACGCCGCACATTTGCCTTTATGTGTTTACCGCGCCTCTGTATAATGACAGCTCGAGCTTTGCCCTCATATTTATTTGCATTTCCTCTCAACCCACCCGGTGTCTGAGGCCTCGCCTTAAACATCAAAAGAAGCACCAGGAGGAAAGATGTGGTTCCATCTAAATGAAAATAAACCCTCAAAAACGGTGTTACAGGCACACTGCACCGGCGCTATTAGTGCCGAGCCCAAGTCTCACCCCATCAAGGCGCAGCCGCCGACAAAAGGCACGGCGCACAATTACCGCACATCGAACATGCTCACAATTAATGCAGCATATTATGAGACGAGAGGTTACTGCTGTAGCTTCCATAATCAGAACATTTACATGATTGTTGTGGCTCCCTATACATACATTGTTTTTTTTATTTCTTTATTATGTTGAAGATTTCCCTCTACTAAAATTACTAATGGCCATGATGGATTCTAATGGATAAAATACACTTATTTAGAACTGTGTCTTTCAGAGAAACTAAGACAGTAGAAGAATAATGGACAATGGAATCAGTGCCAAAGAAGTCTGGCTCCAATTGACTCTTTATGAAAATGGTCACAAATTAGTTTTTAATAATTATGTAAATATGGACATATGGAATATCAGACACAGGCCTAGCTTTTGGTCACATGACAATTTTTGTTTAATGTAAGAGAGTTCATATATTTTTTTAAACAATACAAGGTGATGTTGTAGAGGTCTAATTAAATTTTTTGAAGATTTTTGTTTTATTAAAAAAAGATGTTGAGCTGAAAAAAAAACCAGCAACCAAAGTGTCTGTATAAGGTGGAGCCGGCACCTAGTGGCTGTCATTGGTATTACAGCAACTACACATTAAAACTCATTGTGATTGATGTATGATTTTCAAAGCTTTTACTAATGCTTTATGAAGTCACCATTAACACCATTAAAGCTCCTTAACATGATATTGCCAGTTAGCCTTGAGTCCCATTTAGCATAAGACAGCAAGAAAGTTTTGGTTTCTGCAAAAAAGGCTGGAATAAGATGAGAAAGTCAAACCAAAATGTCTAAACCAGCACAAAGACTGTGTATTAAAACACATCCCATATACCATCTTTTACATGGAGTGTGAGAATAACGTAATGGTGTGTTGGGATTTTTATACCACTTCTTTTAGTTTAGCCTGAGTTTAGTTAGCTAGTGCTAGTTTTTGCTGTACCAAACATGGCAGATGTGAATAGATCTAAAAAGTGTCTAAATAGTATGGTTAGAGCTAACTTTGTAACTGTCACACCTAGCACTTTCTTGCCTTTTTTTCCTTTTATAGTATGGTATTGCTGAATTACTTCCTCAACACCAGCTTCTGTGCCTTCACAGGTCCACTGTGGATGTCCAATGGTGACGTCACAGTTTTATGTTCCACTATCCTTCTACTGTCTATGTTACACATCACTTTGCAGATTCTAGTAGTATTAAAACATATGGTAGGTAAGCTTCCACACACAAAAAAACAAAAACAAAACCAAAACAGAGGAAATCAAATGCTGCTGCTTAATTGGCTCATTGTCCACATTACAAAACAATGACTTAGGATCATTACGATTGCTGCATTGCTCAAGTGTACTCACTTGACCCTCTGGTGTGTAGCACAAACCCCTCAACTCCGTCAGGTTTTGACTCATTACACTTCACAGTCATGGCTAAATGAAAGCAAAACAGCGTCACGGCCAATCGGGAAAAACGCTGGCACAACAGCGGGGCCCGGCTTCGGAGTCCGATGTCCGTTCTGATAAATACAAATCTGTCAGCTCTGTCCCCCTTCACATCCCCGATCATTACGCCCGCTGTAATCACAACTGTGGGACTCATTAAAATCCTGTGTGTGGCTCCGTGGGAAGACAGACAACCAATACGGCTAAAGAGACTGCTTTCTGAATCACTGGGCTCTGCTGTTATTCCTCACTAATAGCAAAACACCACCATAAACAACCGGCTCATATTCCTGCGCCACATTATATCAGCAAAAGTATTAGCCGTCCAGAAACAGCGATTACAAGTGAGGTTCTTTATGTTCCCTTTTAACAAGTTGAACGCGGTCTTTAGATCTCCCACATACTTTTCCTTTGAGGTGTATTTAATTCAATCAGAGCACCTTAAGGATGTTCAGCCTTCAAACATGTCGGAAAGCCTGTCGAGATAACGAGGAGAAGTGGAGATATCCGACTATATATACTGACCTTTTTAACACGGAGCTCATTTGTGACATTGTGACTGATCACTGTGGAGGAATTAAGAGTTTCAAGGCTCATCTAAAATGCAATTTGTCTTCGCGCACTGAAATCACACAGGTCACTAAGGTAACATTGTGCACATATTGAAAAGACAGTTATGATGTCCGAGAGAAGAAAAATGACTGTGGGTTCAGGGTTGTTATTTACAGCGATGAGGGAACAAAGTGTACTTGTTAAAGGATTTGCAAAAGCTGTTGTCATTTTTGACATAATGCAGTGACAAGGGAAGTAAGTAGTCAGACATATTCTTCGGCTTGTTGTATTTTCATATCATAATTGAATATATAATTAAATAATAGCTAAAAAATAGTTCTTAATCAAGGGAGTTGTCAGTCTAATTCAGTTATCTGCATTGTAAATTGTGTTGAATTAATATCCACTCATGCTCTCTAAATATTGCAGCAATATGTAAGCTTTTCAACAGCTTAGAGGTCAGTGACTGTATGTGAGCTAATGCTACTTTTGTAACTGATGATAAATTGCTAATAAATAAATTACTAATGATAAATTGCTAATTTCTATCAACCTGAAAGTTGTGTAGAGCCTCACCTTGCACAAAAGAAAGGTTAGTTTAATAAAAAAAATATTCTTGATATCTTTTTTTTAATCAACAATTTGTCATTTTGTGTCCATTTAAGAAGAACAAGTAAGAAGCCCACCATTACATTACTCTACTAGAGTGGTTCTCAAACTGTAGTATGTGGACCACTGGTGGTACTTGAGAATCTTCGATAACTACAAAATATAGGACTATTGATTTCTGCTACAACTTTTCTATAATAAATAAATAATAAATACATACTTTACTATATCACTAAATGTTTGGACTCTTAAAAAGCGGTTGGATTCAACATTTCACAAAATTAATTTCATAGCCTTCACATAGATAGATAGGTATGGGTTCATCTAAAACTTAAAATGACATAGCTCCGACTTTGGCATGAAGGTGGTACTTGGAAAGAAAAATATTTTATGGGGTGGTACTTGATGTGAAGAGTGTGAGAACCACTGCTCTAAGATATACTATATTATTCTAAAGTAATACTATACTTTCTATAGTTCGGGGGTTGGAATGTACAGGACATAAATCTAAACACACACATCTATTTTATCTTGACTTCAGGCAGACATTTTCTTCCACTTTGTCTTTATACTTTGTCCACTTTTATGTTTAACGCAGTGAGTTATAGTTATTTCTGGACTTTTTTAAGTACCTCACACTCCATCAGCTGTAGCAGTGATAGCTCTGTCATTCAAAAGTCTGAACATGTTTCTTTGGCTACTTTTTTGTCTCTCTGTTGCCAGTAATTGGGTAAATTAGTCACGTCTGTCATGATGCCAGTTAACAACCCTGAGTTTGCTGCAGTTTCTGTCAGACTCATAAAGAATGAATATATGACACCATAATACATACACAGGTTTCTCTGAGTACATGTTAATATCATATCCGCAATATTATCAAATCTCAAATGCATGGAAACACACTGATTCAGAGCTGAAAGGATACTTTCCTGGAAGTTCCACAGCCACGCGGTAGTCCTGGAAGCTCTGACTGGGGTGGAAGTTGAAGACAAAGACCACATGTGCCCTGTCAAATACGATGACCTTGTCCTCTCCATGCTTGGCACTGACAAAGGCCTGAGGGGAAAAGGAGAAAATAGAGAAGCTAATCAAATATGTCTTCATGAATAGTCATTACTTTTTTCCATCTTGAATTTCAGAAACTCATAATGGGCCAGACTATCACAGCCCCACTCTTCAACTTTCATACTCTCGTTCTCACGTCAAATACGAGATGGCACTATTCGGTGAAAGCGCCGGCTCTTGCGCTCAGCCCTAGACAGCTGCTCGTGATATAACTGCCACTCTCATGTGCAGAGGGCTACCGTTAACGTGTCATTAGCGCAGATTATCAATGTCAGACACCCCCCTATTTTTAGTGCCTTGTTCGCCGAGCCAATTTTGAGGGCAGCGTGTTCACGGCTGAATGGGAAGATAAGCACTCGTGGCACTGGGCCGACACTGAGGACAGGGCTTAAGGAATGAGCAGACAGTTCGGAGACGACCACTGAGCATTTCCACAAATCTGGACTCAGATGATTATTATTTGACGGTTATCTGTTGCCATCATATTGTGCGCTATAGTAGAGTAAGCATGCACGAAACGCTAAAGAAGCATTTCAATCAGCTTTTAATAATAACTAATAATAATAGTTGAAGTCATTGCAAAGTCAAACACAAATGATATTGCCCCCAGTCAAGCACAAATGGGAGTTTCCTCTGTTCCAGGAGCCTTGTTTCAACCAAGCAGAAAATCTGAGGGTTATTCCATAAAGAAAGTTAACACAATAATCTAAGCTTATTTTACTTAGTTTGGCTCAATTTCTTGTGATTTCTGTTCCATAATTACAAAACAGGCTAATGTTGACCGTTTAAACACCAAAAAACATATGCAGGTGGATTAGTCTGGTCCGAAGCCTAAACAACTGGTGAACCACAGCACTTTAATCAGCAATGACCTGAAAAACTCCTCATTTTACAACTGTCCCCTTTATGTTTTATGAGATGAGTGAACTTTACTAACCACAAAGACAAAAAATAATAATAATTTAGCCGACTGAAACTGATGTTAGTGTTATTGTTTCTGGACAGTGTTTTTTTTTTTTTTTTATTTAACTGTGTGCACGTCTAGAAGCAGAATTATGCAAAAACTACTCTGATTTGTGGGTTAGGGTTACAGAACACAGAGCTGGAAACATAGACCCGCTCCCATTAGTAGCATATTACATTATTTCTGTATTGAGTTATTCTTTGCACTGCTACACCAGCTGCGTTTTTCACTGCTTTTTCTATCATTAGTGTTAAATGTTAAAACAAAATGCCAGTCTCATGTAGATTATCGCTCATTCACTCTAGTTTCTTATTTAGAGTCCAAGTTTTTAAGTCTGTGAGCCCAACTAATCTTAATTAAACAGGTTTAGCCCCGCCTCCTATGTTTACGCTAGAAATCGTGCCGTAAGCAACACTTTTTTGTACAAAGTTTATGGAAAAGTTCTCAGGTTGATGTCTACAATGTGGGATGAACACATGTAATCTAGCTGACTTTTTCATGTTCTGGACGTGTTTAAGCCTGTAAATGTTTTAAATAAAAGAGTAAGATGCCATCTTTAAAATAAGAGACAGCTATTGATACAACAAAGCTGTTTTGTTTTTTGATTTCCAGGTTTTGCCAGAGTGGCTAGGTCCATATTTTGTTAGTAATTCTTATCAGTTACTTGCTTTTGACATAAGTGTACAATACAATCCTGCCCGTCATAAAAAGGCAGGTACCCCCTGAAGAACCACTCTGGTTAAAGGGATGTATCTCCCACATAATTCTCCCGTAAAACCGAAGTTTTTAAAATGGAAAATCTACACATGATCCCACAGATTATAATTGTGTCCTTCCAATTGCACAAGAGGAAATCGATAGCTATTCATCTGAGTTTTTCTCTTTGTTAAAAAAGTAAGCCAAAGTGAACAATATTTCCACAGAACAGATCAGCCAGAGTTCTGTATATTATTGATGGCTGAACAGACTCATGTGGATATGTGCAGTGTCTGGGAGCAGTTATTGGCATAATCTGTGACTGATGTTCTACACAGTCGTTATGTCGCAGTGGCTGCTTCCTGCTTCCCCGCTGTTTCCTGGAACTGATGTAAAGCACAACACTGTCTTCAGTCTTCAGAGAACACAATTTCCTGTCCAAGTGTACATCAATGCTTGACTTTTTTTTTCTTAAACTAGGTTGTCCAGATACATGCTTTGTCTAGTGCGTTGAAGAGGGTTACATTACAGCTGACAGTCACAAGGTGGCCCAATATCCACTGTGCTTTCACCTCTGGAGCTATTCATTTAATACTAATATATTATCTGAAGATTTTTTTTAGACAAACAAGAACAACATCAACACAACAATGCAGAGGGTGAAAAAAAAATGAAAACGTGCTGGCAGTATTCAAAAGTTTGTGGTTTTGTGGAGTGAGAATGCTGTCCTCATGTAAACGTAAAGCTAAAATGTGACAGAATCTTTTCATTTGTTGTCATCTCGCACCAAAGAACATCCGGTCACATCGTGTTATTCAGGAGAAGCAGCATTTGCAAGAGGCATTCTATTCTATTATATTTGTGGATTTAAATGGACAGGTATTCCTCAGCAACGTGGTTTTCTCGTCATAGCATCTGATCATTAGTGGGTCATTTGAACTGTGCACTTTAGATCAACGTAGCTTTACAATTAGTTTAACTGGACTTATCACAGAATAATTAATGTTTTATGTTCTCACACAGTACATGGAGCTCTTAAATGTCACCTTTTGACATTGAGAAACTTCAAAATACTCAACAAACGAGGCTAGCTTGTGGCATAAAGTGCACATTTTAGACAGTCCAAAAATGTTTAGGGATTCTTCTGGCAATGGCCGCTATTTTGTTTCTATTTGTTTACTTCTCTTATTACATCCAACTGACACTGAGCAGGAAAATGTAGCGCACAGAAAAAGCATTACGTCCAGCTCCAGTCTGACTACGCTATATTCATACAACAATGGCTACACTACGAGATATTCATGTTACTCCGAGTGCAGTCAGACCAACTTGTTTACAGGGATTTTAAAAGACAGTAATATAATTTTTATGGCGTTTTATATATGTTAAATGTACTGACTGAAGCATTTCAATATAAAGTGGGACAATAGGGCAATTATGCTGTACTATACAATACGTTAAATTGCAAAACCAGGACACAAAACGTACACTATGCACCTTAGAAGTTCCAATTTGGACACTGCAATGTAAGCAATTTTTTTTTATTATGACATAATGTTTAGATGAAAACAAAACAAAACAAAAAAAAACGTAGGATGCCACATATTAATGCAAGGTATGATCAGACTCAGTTGAGCTTGACACTTGATGCTAAAATGCATGCTCTGAGCTGCTTCTAATATAGCACATTAAGACTCGCTGAGGAACTAACTGACAAAAACACCCCGAAATCTCACTTTGGTGTAAAAACACAGAAGTGACTCGAACACCTTTACGCACAAGCCCTAGAGGTTTGCACATAATGTACAGCCTTAAAGTGCCAGCATTATCCGACATAATTACTTTACACTGGATTTGATTGGCTATGTAAAAACGAAACACAATTAGATTATGTCTTGGGTGCAGACTGAAGGGCTGTCATCTGCAATATGGCTCCACATAAAAAAGGAATAGAAGGAGCCAGAAGGAACAGCACCCTCTGTGTCAGCACTGGTGCCAAATGTATGCACATTCACTGCCAGTAGCATCCTCTGGGATCAGGATTCCCTCCCATTCACCCCCAAAAAAGGAGCAGAGAAATCAGCCAGCCCGTGCTTTTCCTTTGACCTGGCTCCAGAGCTTTGTTCTGTCGACTTGTAAAGGTGTTCTCGGTTCAGTGAGTCGAAACACGTTTCTGATTGATACACCTCTATGCCGCCATAACTCCAGACATGGCTCTAATTACCAGAGGTGGGTAGAGTAGCCAAAATCTGTGCTAAAGTAAAAATACTGCAAAAAAATAATACAGTGAAATGTAATATAATAATTATTAATAAACTTTTTATAGCGATTAGTTTGAATTTAGAGCACAACACAGTACATCGAGCAACAAACTAGCCTGACTTAAACTTCATTTGTTTATGCTCAGGCAAAGCATAGAGTTAGGATAGCAGCTCTGTTTTAGATGATTCTTAGATTACTGTGTTGGACATTATTGATGGTGACTTAACCTAGCATAGCACTTTGTTAAGATGCTCTCTGATGTAAAGTACATTTTCTTGGTAAAAGCAAGTGATGTGACGAATCCACTGCTCGTGTTCATTCAGCTCAGATAAATCAACAATAAACGAAAACAAATGGACATATCAGCTAGCTAATAACTCCATGTAACTGCATAAACATATGGTTTCAGCAATGATCCATTAATCAAATGATGTAACATAGCAGAATATTAATCTCCCATATATTTAGTGCTGCTTGTGAATTTAGCATGGAGGGGTTTAAGGTCCTTAGTTTAGTCCTTGCTTCAGTCCTTCTTTCTTTTCTGATTTAGCCTTAGTTTTGAACAGTGAACAACAGTGAATGAAATTTCATGAGAGCATTCATATATCGCAGGGTTATCACATATATTTTTCCCTAATATTGTGTACCTCTAATGTTATGTTATATGATGTTATGCACAATATTACATTTAACATTATTAGAAAGTCTGCAATCGTAATACACAGTACACACAGATATTTACACTGTGTCAGTGTCAAAATAATTGTCAAATTAGAACCTGGTTTAAGCCAGATATAAACTTATATGTTTTCTTCATTTTTTAAAGTTTGTTTTTTGTTTTTTTAAATATACTGTACTAAAATTATGAGGCAAGGTTAAGTCCGTGTAAATCTTTTCTACTATGGCCTTGAATAAGTTAATACCAGAGGAACACACCCACTGCACCTTTAAGTGCCACTTGTACAACACAATAGTACAACACAATAGCAAAAAACTAAGAATTTTGCATATAAATTTAAAAACTAAGGTTGCCCCAACACCTTTGCAGCAAGCCCTGAAGGTTTAACCGGTCAATATTATTCATTATAATTAATGTTTATGAATGAGAGGATTTTTGTATCACTTACACAAACTTGTAATCCCTCTCAGTTTATCCACACTCACCATTTGCATGATTCCATTACTTCACTAGCAACCCCTCTGAGAGATAAACCAACACTTCTTACCCACAGGCTTCAATTACAGACTCTGAAAATGACGCGGAGTGAGAGCAAAATCTATTAGTGTTCACCTTGCAGCAAAGAGAGAATGAGACGTTTCCAAAATAACCTCTCTGTAGGTGCATTTATCTCCCAGAGTTTTCAGTCAATGGGAAACAAAAGTGCTACTTAAATCCATGATGTGATTATTCTGTGATGTGATCATGTGCGGTTCTTACAGGCGGGGCAGCCAGCCAGCCGTACTTGTTCTCGGTCCAGTTCATGTCTCGGTCGAATCTGTAGAGCTGGCAGTAGCGCAGGTGATCCTGTTCCACCAGGTTAAACTGCCGGCGGGCGTAGTGGTAGCTCTCATTGTTCCCTTCTCGGGGGAAATCCAGCCACTCAGGATGACCGAACTCGTTCCCTGCAGAGAAAAGCAGAAAAGGCACGACATTTGAAAGAATATGCATGCTCATGTATTTCAGGATTCCTGCAAGACATACAGTTGTGTGATATAACCCTCTCTTTGTACATAAGTCATGCCTGTTTTTTTCACATATGTTCTTGACTCAAAAGACAACATCTAAACTTTTTTTTTCCAATAGACAACGAAATGTCACTCATGCTTTGTGAATTGCAACAGTACAAGTTACAAATTACTTTATCCATAGTATCAATGTAAAGCTGGGACACACTACACAACTTTCACAGTCTTTACAGTTTTTGAAAAGACTAGGTTGACACATTAACTAATAGACTGGTTTCAGGAGATTTTTGTACGATGAGTGAAAGACTGGGGATCTGACACTTAAAAACTGTTCCAGACTACAGGATTTGTCAAAGCAACTAAAGCCAACTGAACGCATCAAACTCTCGACGAAAGTTTAAAGGTTAAACACACATCCCAGTTGGTGCCGTAGTTTATTCCCGCTACTTCCCGTCGTCTTCTGACACTATTTCCTGTCTCTTTTTCATCAACTCTTGAAACAGGTGTTTACTGTTGGGTCTGTAATCAGTTCAAACTACCCTAATGCCTCCAGACTCGCCAAAAAAAAAAAAACATGTTGGATTGTCTGTGTCTGAGGATGGCTCGGGTCTGTTTCTCCTCATACACTAACAGATTTTTGTGCCAACTAACCATCCGACTGTCCCCAACTAGTGCAGACAGGTGCAGACTTTGCCCGACTGGGAATCCTAGGTAAAATCTGGCAAAAAATCGTAGTCTGTCCTCAGCTGTCGTATAATTTTAATATTACTATAACACTTTTTTTTTTAGTTTGCATTAAAAAAATATCGTTTAAGACAACAGACAACATAAGTGATGAATGAGGGCATTTTTGATGGCAAGTTCACTGCTCTCCATTGACTTCCAGGACACATGTTGTCTCTCGGAGCAAGACATGACCATAGAGGAGTTGTTGGCATAATACTCAGAGCCATCAACACATTAAAGCACAGAAACACCTTATTTTGCAGCCACACCTAAGTCCCTTACAGTCGCAAGCTTGTTTTATACTCATTTTTCATTCCCGGATAACTTTGTCTTTCTTAGATCTCAGATGTGTGCAGCAGTCAATGCACCTGAACAAAAATAGTGTGAGTAAAAGATACTTGAATTGTGTTTTTGAGTGCATATTAGCCATGTGCAGTACTTTTCTGCATTTCCTTTATTGCTTCCACCCCTGAATACAGTCACACTAGAATCCCAGGATGCAACATAAAAGGAGACAGTTGCTCGTCTTTTTCTCGTGTTGCCTGTAGAGCATTTATGGCACGAAAGGTCAGAAGAAATTCCCAGCAATATCACATTATATTCTGTAAACCAGAGTATTCTAGAGGCAAATGTGAGGCCGATGGTCCGAAGTACACCAGTAAATCAACATCAGAAAGAAGAATGGGTTTAGTTTCTCCACAACAATATGGCCGACTGATTGAGTCATAAAAGAAACCATAACAAAAGCCTGAAAGACAACTCAAGTATGTCAAACTTGCCGTCACCCTAAGTATAATAAATAATTCCATAAAACAAGCATTTCTGTTGCTTAAGACAATTTCAATTTATTGAATACATGCAAAAAATGTTTTACCAAGTGTAAAGACTTGCCAAAACTGTGTCTGGAGAAAATAAACCTGGAAAGATCACTAATGCTTCATGGTTTGGAAAAGTAATGCAAAATATGATGTTTAGGTCAGCTGCCATTGTACTTATCACATTTAGATGTTAGACCAGAAAGTTTGAACAGAGAATGGTAACTTTTCTTGTTTAAATGTTAGATTAGCAGGATTTGTGTAACTATCCAAAAATAGAATAACCTTAAACCTTCTTAATGGAACTTCCAAATGAAGGATTTCAGATGTTGTGTAACTGTTGTGAACTGTTTGAACCACTTGATCTATTTGTATTTGTGAATGGGATCATTTAGTAATTTTGAATGTTATTTATAGTTCTGTTTCTCATCCGTCTTTCATAAGCTCAAACCTTTGTGTTCTACCTGTTTCACTGTTTGCTTACAAATTGGGAAAATATGTCACTTTAGCTAACACATTGCTTGCATTTATTATAACTGCATTACATTACCCATTGATGCACCTTTACAATTACATATATTGTTGTATATGGTATGTTGGATATTGTTACATTTGGAGGAGTGACCACGCTAACCAATTAATGGGCTTAATGGGCTAGTAAAAACTAAAATACTGCCATATCATATCATCCATAATAACACCAGTATAACTTTATTTCATCATATCAATGATAGTGCACACAAACAGTGCATGTGTGTACTATATACTACAGGCATTATCTGGTGAACAATGACCTCCAATAAAAACAGATTACAAACAACGGCACCATAAACTGACAGTATTTTGAACAACACATCAAGGGACCAAGTCATAAATAACCCTCCAGTCCAAAGACCTATACTTTAAGGTTTCAAGTCCTTTTGAGTCAACAACACTAATATTATGTTAAAATTAAACAGCTGGTGTAAGCTTTTAAATCTGTATTTATTTAACAAAAAAAGTTCAATTGACAAGTGCTTGTATTTCTACAGAATATTAGGTCAAAAAAGTATTGTCATAATGTTTTTTTCTATGCTCTGGTGATCAGTGATTTTCAATGTGTGGGCAGCTCTTTGGCCTTTGGTTGTAAAGCCCTGCAGCGCTGAGCTTTACAGAGAAAATGAATTGTTTCGTGCACACTTTTCCAATAACATTCTTTTAATCTTTGGGGAAGAAGCATCCAGTCTTTTCAGGTCAGAGGCTCAAATCCAAGTGAAGTCCAAGTCATTGGTGTTAAAGTCCATGTCAAATTGCAAGTCTTTTTATATTTTCTCAAGTCAAGTCAGAAGTAATCAAATTAGTGACTCAAGTCAACAACTCACGCTACACATAGAGACACAATTTACTACAAAACCAGCAGCAGAGACAGTGAGGCTGTCAGCAGCAGGTTGTGTTAGCAGCAGCTAAATTCAAACAGTGCTACAGTCTGAGTGAAGAGTTATTATTTTACACAAGTGATCTGTTGCTTGAAAAAGAATCATGGCTTGAGGCAAATACATTGCAAATAGACGTCAACATAAGTGTTAATGTTCGATATAAACAGTCACTATATAAGACGCTATAATGCTGTTTGTGCAGAGCCACACTTTAAATCAAATTGTCAAAAGTGGTCAATAGTGAAATTTACTCTAGTTTTGAAGCTGCTTTACAGATTTCTAGACATTTATATTGTTGTTTGTCGCAAATGTTCAGGATTTATTTTGATTAAATTTAGTTGAATCCCAAAATAATAATGCCAATGTAGGCTGACCACTTGTCTCTCTTTAATGGGACTGTCCCACTTTCAAAGTAACTGTCTCATGTCCCAACAATCTGTAAAAACACTAATATTTCCCAGTTTTGAACAGACCATGTCCCTATTGTCGCTATTGTCCCTATTGTCCCTATCTTAACAAACACATATCATCTGTAGCTGTAGGCTGTAGCTTCATTGGAAACATGTGTCTCTATAATGTGTATAAGGTTTTTTTTTATGTAGCTTATGTTCAAATACACCATTGCAGCTCTATTTTTTGTGATGTAATACATTGTTATAACCATTGTTTTAAACTGAAAACAAAATTTCTGACATATTTTTTTTTCTGCCAGTGGTTTGTGAAAAAAAATGTAAGTGATGTAATGTTTTCATAATTTTGGCGCTAACAAAAGAATAAAACCTTCACTTATGTCGATGCTGACAACAAAAATATCTCCCTAAAAATGGAAGAACAATAAATATGTAAAATGTAAATGGTATCTTGTCTATTCCTGGAAAGCTGCATTTGGCTCATTTCTTATCCATTGTTTAAAGCATTTTCCTCTCAAAATCTCCACCATTTTTCTTTTTCTTTTTTTTTTTTTTTTGATGGTTGCTTTCCAGTTTAATTTAAAGGCAGCACCAGTCAACTCTACGCTTAAGATATACACTTCAGACTCGCCGCGATGTAAAGCCGGATACGGTGTCATAAAAGCCGCTCTCCTGTCACAGCCCGAGATGAGATAATGAATCTGTCAATGCACGTCAGGACGACATCGCCAAACAACAGTCGTTCTAATTGAAATAACGGCGGCGGAAGAATGGCCTCGACATGAGAGAAGGGGTTGAAGGGAAGCTACTTGTTTATCGTCTTAAAAAGTATGACGGAACGACGTCGACAGAGAGAAACGTCGTCCTCTAATGAAAAACATTATGTAGGTGTTAAAAAAAGTGGCAAACAATGGAAGTGGAACAAGCCTCGGAATCAGGGCAGTTAAGAAAGAAGTGGGAAAGGGTGGGGGTAGAATAGGAAGTGGTGACATGTGCGCCAATAACAAACCTCCCACGGCTCCGCTTCAAATGTAAAGAAGAGTATTGCACCTCACAACGCTGGCACTCAAAGGCAGGATTTTTTTTTTTTTTTTTTTCCACCGAGGGCTGTGTACACTGGGAATTCATTATTACAGTATTTATATTTAATATGCAAATACTCCCGGGACAGACAGTACAGAGTGCTGTGGAGGAAACACACTGCAGATGTTGGGACGATGTTTTTTTTCCTCTTTATCTTCTGCAGTGTCATAGTTCAAACACAGAGTGGATGTTGGAGAGGGCTCTTTTACTAAGTTTCTAACATTAAGGCTACGTGCTATTCTTGTTTTACTGTCTGCCACATAAGGTCCTAATTAGTGTTTATTTAAAAGTGATCAAAAAGTTTTTCTGTGTGGTGTACAGAAAAAGTGTAGCAATGGACAACAACAGTACAGCGAATGCGGATTAGTAATAAGCGCAGCGCAATCGAAGTTTGTTTCTGTACTCTGAGCCAATATTACACCATTTTCTCAAGGAATAGACTTTCTGTGATGCAAAGTAAAGCTCAATATATATACGTATGTGTTACAACAATGTATATGTCACTTGAATGGAAAGGTTAGGCACCATTTCAGCGGCGGATCAGTCTGCAAAAAGGGGAAACAACAACCAGGTCTTTCAGTGAGGAGTCTGCATATCCTTCTCGTGTTATTGTGGGTTCTCTCCAGGTCCAGCTTTCTCTCACCGTCCCAACACATGCACATGTAAGTGAACTGCTAAATCTAACTATCTAACTATATTTTGATTTCAAGAAAGTTACAAAGACATTTTAAAAAGACTTTTACTGGTAGCGTAATGCATTAAACCTGAAATTTGTCAGGCTCAATGTATATAATCATTAACATACACATAAATCTGTACCTGAAACTTGGCAACACACGTGATGTGTTAATTCGTGCAGTCGCAAACATTTCACTTGCACTCACACCTCTATGTTTCCTCAATAACACTTATGCCACCTGCAGTCTGTGTAAACTGGCTTTCTTGTAGTTAGTCCATAAATGAGCAGTGTACAAAGGGGTTCAGTCTGGTTTAAACAAAGTCAACTTCACTCCTTCTGTGCATGATACAAACTTCGGTGATAGAACTCTTGCTTGTGCTAATAACATATGACACCGCCTATAATCATCATCATTATCCGTCATGTCCTCTGTGATGATATGCCCAAGATATTTGACTTTATTAGTCATACTAACAATAGTATTTGACAAGCAGAAAGCAAAAAATGGAAATTTCATGTTTTGGTTCTTCAGATCACGACCACACTTTTAGCTGCATTACACCATAAACAGAAATGCAGATATTCATGTTCTTGTTAGATCTGGATAACTTACATGTGTAAATAGGGATTTTGAGGCATGTTCCAACTTACAAACTTTACAATTTTCCATAGACTTTTTTTTTTTTTTATTTAAAATTTTATGAGTTTTTCACAATAAAAAACAGAACAATCCCTGAGACAAAATCAGTGCATTGATTTCAATAGACTTGTAGCTTACTGTAATTCATTTGGCCTTTCATGTTTTCTTGCAATAAACCTGTTGCTATAGCTTCAATAGGAATAGGTTCAAATACATTAGTACAACTCTATTTTTTATATAATACACTAGAGTAACCTTTTTTTTTTTAACTGAAAACACAATTTCCGACACATTATTTTTTCATCTGCCAGTGGGTTTGTGAACAAAAATGTAAGTGTCCCAGTTTGGAGGTCTGGCAATATGGTGACCCTATGCCATTGCAACCTTAAAAAAACAAATAGACTTCTGAGACAAATAACATAACATTCAACAATTGTTTGAAATATTAGAAATAATTATGGGACTATAACTACGGGAATTTGAGGCATGTTACAACTTAAGGCTTGTTGCAAATGTTTTTTTTAGTATACACCTCAGCAGCATTGCGTCAAATTTGCACATGCAGTGTAGAAAACACACCTGACATGTTGTGACAAAAAAAATTGTTAGCAGCATTTGTGTTCAACATGTCAGGAGATTTAGGAGTGGTTTGACTGACTGTATGATGCTCTGTGCACTCTGCTTACAGCACCAGTCACACAGTTTAAATGTGTGGTATTTTATAATCTCATAAACCACATAAATCTTACCAGTATTTTTATTTGTATGCAACCAGAAAGTAAGGTAACATGTATGCCTTATAAAGAAATGAAAAAGCTATTGATAAAAAGTTGTTTAGTATGAAAAACTGACACGTAGCTGTAATTATGTTACTGATACTTTCACATTTTAGCAGAGGACACACATAACTTTAATCCAGATGGTCTCTTTTTGGTCTCAAAAGGCTTCTTTCCCTCTAATCTTTTACTTAATACATTTATTTATGATTCTGTCACTCAAGTGATTCGTTTATTTATGCAAAGTACCATTATAGTACTCTTAGCAGCAGCACAGGGTACTTAAGTTTCCTGGCTGTCCTCCACTACCTACTAAAGACCTTCTGTCAGAACCGACTTGCATAGATTTTCCAGCAGGTCCAGGGGTTGAAAAGCTTTTTGGAAAAGTGCATACATGTACCGTTTGGAACAGCACCTGGGAGAAGCACTGGTGAAGCCTTTAAACCTGAATAAATGGAGCCACAGTAATCACACACCTAGAGCGACAATAGAAAACGTGTTCAGCCTGTGTTTTTAAGCCAACTGCAGCGTGAAACCTGTCAAGGACATTTTAGTATTTTTTCCCTCTGTCTTTAAAAACCCTGCCAGAGCAGTAGTGTTTTTGTTTGTCTGTCTGCAGGATTAGAGGGAAAAACTGCTGCACCCGTTTCCAAAGAGCTCGATTGAATAGGGCACAGGCCAAGAGCAAACCCATTAAATTCTGGAACAGATCCGTTTTTTAACATTGAGTTTGAATGAATTTGTGGATGTAGAGCCTTGGCAGCAGAATGCGCTCTCGGAGTGCCCTTCAAGTTTTTTAATTTTACAAAGAAAGTGACTGTAAGCACAGCATGCTCTTCACTGCCTTAAAATCAAGAAAGGTCGAGAGGGAACAATGTAATAAAAAATAGTCTCACAAACTGAGTGAGAGGACTTAACCTTTAGCAACCACCGACAGATGATCTAAGAGAAGAAGATAAAAACCCTCCACATTCAGATACTTTTGACTGTCAAACATCAATCTGTAATGCTATAAAATGGAAATTTTACATTTCTCACAGTCACTAGACTCCCTCGTGGACACAGCCTCTGTTGCACACTTTTGCATACACTGTGGAGGAAGAAACGAAAAAGAAACCATTCGATTTTGAGAAAACTTGAAAGCACTAGTAGTATGAGTGTAGTATGTTCAAATTTATTATAGCAGCAGAAGAAACTAGTTATTGCAATAACCAACTTGCATTGTGTTTTATACTATTTCGTATCAAATACAGGGGCTACATTTTCTAAGATCATGTCCTAAATTGTGCTTTAATTTTTTGCACTATAAATGAATGTCACTTGCACAATTCTGGGTTAACACCAAATTGTGATTAACAGCTAAATGTTTAACAGTGTATAAAACCTGAATCTCCAACATATTATTCCGTTGGCTGTGATTTTCTCCATCACTGCCAAACAAACTGGACTGGTCTGGAGCAGGCCGGACATAGCACTCAGTACTGGTTAGCATCCAGGGACCATCATCTACCAATATCTTAGTTAATAGCACTGATTTAATAATAATAAGCCAATAGTGTGCATGTTGGTGGGGGAAACCTGAGTACATGGACGTAGAGGGATGCACACTCCACACCTGACCTTGAGGACATTTTAGCATTTGTGATCTGAAAATGCGAGCTAGTTCCTTTCATCATTTTACGTTGACATATAAGGTTGCTGTCATTCCGCCCTCCTTTGTGTTGTGTATCACGTTTGACATTCTAGTAAACTTGAATAAAATTTGAAACTTTTTTGTCTTCTGGTGGTAAGGCCCAAATGGACCAACAATTTAACAAAATGCAGTTTAAAAAACATGTTTAAAACGAAGTGAAGTTGTGTTGCACCCTTTAAAAATAAAGTGACTAAAGCAGAGTTCTTCTTTGTGGCAAAACTGTAATGATTTAATTGTACAAATGATTATGTGTTTTGTGTTTTGTTTTAATCAATTTACAAAATTCAGTGACAAAACTCCAATTTTTAGAATGATTCCAGAACAAAGAGTCCTCCTGAAGTGATGGTGTAACACTGATCCCAACATCATGGAGTCTGGCCTGGTTCTTGATAGGATTACATGGGGCGCAGTGGCTCAAGGTGTCCAATAACTGGAATACCATTCATAACCAATCACCCGCCTCATGAATGTGTGTGATTGTAGAGGTGAGTTTGGTGGTGGTTGGAGAAGGCTTGAGCGCCTGGTGTATGGCAGCCCACCTCTCTATCTGCCCCAAATGTGAATGTGTGTGAATGGGGTGAATGGGAGCATGATGTAAACCGAGAAGGGCATGAAAAGCGCTATATAAATGCATGCCATTTACCATTTACATGGCCTGGGTTAACCTTCTAGTTCCTTCTAAGATTTAATGGTCCAGTTTGGCCTGGTTTTGTCTGGGATTCTCCAAATGTTTGAACAGAATATGATCAGATCCTTCAAAAACTAAGACAGAGAACAACAAGAACTGTTTCTGTTTTGAAGCAAGGTCACACTAAATATTGTAAAAATTGTCTTCTCACTTTTCATTTTTAATCTAATAAAAATAATCATCAACAACAACAGTAGTATAAATATAGTTTATTTAACTTTTTATATCCACACCTGCCTAAAGTTCTTTATGTTGGACCAACATAAGCTGTAATGATTCAGTCTGTGGCAGAGTGAGCAGATCCCTTATTGTCACAGCAGCAGTGGTGCAACCAGCGAAGAGACCATCAGTAGAAAAAACATGCTATTTTGTTGAACTCATCAACACCAAGACATTTAAAAGTTACATCTCGTCCAGAGTCGGATTAATTTCCGACACTGGTCACTCTGCCAGTGTGTAGGAACATCTATTATTAGACCCAGAAAAAGGTCAACCACTTAGTTCTTGTAGATTGACAAAGGTTACAACACAAGTCAAATGTAACTGAATCAATGTTATTTATCTGGCACAATCAGAAATCTATTCCGCCATCTTTCTCTCAGACCACACATACTCCCCAAGGGGCTGTACAGAATATAACACCTCCGACCACTTATCCGATCCATGACACTCACCAAACCAATACTACATGACATTTTTACACAAATGTTTTCCAGTACATGCTAAGACCCTTATAATACCAGTGTTTTTCACAGTTCCCGAAAGTGCAGTGTGCCCCTGTGCCTTGTGAACATGATGGATTTCCAGACTAGAATGATTCAGCGCCTCACAGAAGCCTTTGACTCCTCTTTTTTATTTTAGCTTTAAAAACGCACGTCGGGCACGCCTCCATTAGGTAATCATTCCTCTCGATAACTGCGTTGTTCCTCCCATGCGCCGGCATTAATCACCGTGATAATCAACTTCCTCTGCTGTCTTGCACTGGAAATAAACCACTGTTTTGTACAGGGGATAAAACATGATGGATATTCAAACTAATATGCGCATAAATAAAATCATTGTTTGTCTCGGTTAATATCTGGGGCACTGTGATCTGAGATAAAACGCCAGCTTGAATTGCTAAAAGAAAAGTTTTTTTTTTTGTTTTTTTTTACTAAGGTCTTATCTTAGTGGTAGCCAGAATTTTGGATTTGGTTCTAATTACCAATGTAATTGCCAGGATTCACTGATGTTATCTGACAAAAACAAACAACATGCCTGGCAGTCAAACCCCAGGTAATAATTGCACTATTGAACTGTTGGGAGTCACCACATCAGAGTCATTCCAAGAGATTCAAAGGAGATTTTTTTAAGCTATTTTAAAAGTACAAAGTTTTGGCATTTAAATTAACACATGAATCAAAATATTCTGAAAAGTCATTGTAGGATCTAGAATTAATTAAAAGTCTTTAGATTTTGTAGAATACATTAAAAGAAATGGAAGATAGTAAAAACAATGTTCTATCCTAAAGTAAAGTTGAAAACAATCTACATTCAAGAGGCATCTGTTCTGACATTTTCCCTGGTTTGGCTCATAGACAATAGCATGTCCCTAAAAGGCTACCGTAGGTGCTCACAGGCTGCTGAGAGGAGAGGTTTGATATGATATGTGGAATCACCTCAAAATGCTGCACCTTTTAGCCATAGGAAGATTTATTTGTTGTTTGAACTGCAAAAGAAATCTGTGCAGTTATTTGACTCAAAAGAAATTCAAAAACACATTTCTCTTTGTCGGACCAACAAAGATTGCTCGGCTGAGTTGCTTGTTTGTTGGTTGTTTTGCTCTCTCACAGAAAGCAATATGTGCAGTCTACCATTCCCTACGATGCATTCATGTGCCAGGTTTACAGCTTTACAGGTAATTTGGCTGCTAACTTGGCTGTGTTCATGTGCTTCTACTTGAAGTTGGAGTGTTAATGTAGCTATTTTCAAATAATTAATGCTTATATAGAACAGCAGCCTGGTTGATTAACGTTTAGCACTTTAAACTAGTCGGTTTAATCCCAGCTCTCCTCTGGCAAGAATTTGAAATCAAATACGAATGGTAAGATTCATTATATTTATTGTATTATATTCAGTGTGTCTCCGCAGAGTAAATCAAAAAGTGATCTGTCTTGTGACTGGGTTATTTTCCTTGACATGAGATATTAGATTTACATTGTAGTACACACTGTGTGGTCTTTACTGTACACTACTTGTTTATGAGACATTTTTGGAAAACTTTGAGCTCACTACATTTGAATTTAGCACATTTCAGACACTGACAGGTGAAGTGAAGTGTAACACTGATTATCTCTTTATCACGGCACCTTTTAATGAGTGGGATATATTAGATAGCAGGTGAACATTTGTCCTCAAAGTTGATGATTGTCTGCAATGGTCAAAAGTCAAAAGTGGTTCAAGGAAGGAACAGTGGTGAACCAGTGGCCAAGGCTCATTCTCTCTCATTCATTCATTTCTCTCTATTGTTGGCATTTTACATCTTGCCCAGGGACTGCAGTTGGAAACTAGCTCTGTAGCTAACACTGGCACATTTACAGAAATGTTTATTAATGTGTACTGTCCCTGTTCAAATAAACAAACAAAAAAATTGATGCACATGGGGAGTGAGTCCAATCCAACAGACTATCTAATGTTGCCTAAACCTGTGCAGAAGGTAATGCTGTTTCTGATAGAAAGGTGTCAAAGGTGCATCACAGTTTGTTGAGTATACGGGTACAACTGCAAACCAGTCAGAGTGACCCCTGTGCACCGCCCAAATCCTCAACAATGGGCACGAGCATCAGACCTGGACCACGGAGTAATATAACGGAGTAATATAAGAAGGTGAGAATACAAGAATCAAGCATCTGTGGGATGTGCTGGACAAACAAGTCCAAACCATGGAACCCCCACCTCAAAAAACACATGGCATTAATGATCAGCTGCAACATCTTGGTGCAAGATACCATTCTAGTGGACCAACACAATATTAGGCAGATGGTCATAATGTTATGCCAATATCATTTATTAAATAATCTTTGTAACCAACAAACTGATTAAACACAATATTTTGAATTTGCGTCTTTGTGTTTTCAGTTGAAATAGACATTAAAACAATCTGTAAAGATCACATGTCTGCTCTGTGCTCTCACTTCTGGCTCTGTCAATCTCCAGCTTGGCTCCCCATAGTTACTCAGTGCCTGTCCCACTCATGTCTTGCACTAGGTTTTGGACATGCTCTAAAAATAAGTGCCTTCTGTATTAGATTGTCATATCTGGATGGGTCTATAGCAAAACTAGCTACTGTTACAATGAGTAATTAAAGCCGCAAGCGGCGTCAAAGGCCCTCGCATCCCTTGCGACCGCGGGGGGCACGTTTCCTCGGGAAGACCGCACATCGACTCCCCTTGCAACCGCGAGAGTAAATGTTCTCAAAAGGACTTTAATTTTGCCTCCCTTTGCAACATTGGGGAGACATGTCCTGGGCAAGACTACATTTTTTACTGTGATGGAGAGCCAGTTATAAAGACAGTCCCATTATTTAATATCATTGTGTTCAGGTCATTAATGTGCACAAACGCTTCTTTGGGTCCAACCAAATCTGACAGTGTATGTGAAAGTTACAGGAGATTTTCTTTCTCCAAAAATGGCCTCCTCGTTAGGGGCACGATACGGCCACACCCATTAAGATTAAAAAAAATAAATTGATAATTTTTGTTTGCACATGTGTCTAGATGATTCTGACCAAATTTGGAGTCTTTTGGATGAAAACCCTAGGACAAGTAGTATTTTGAGTGAGGGGTGTGATTTTGGGCGTCACATGTTCCACCCAAAATGGCGGACTTCCTGTTTGTCATGGAGCAAAGCCATAATAATATTTTTTGTTTGACTCGGTGTTAGGAATGTGTGTACCAAAGTTGGTGACTTTACGGCAAAAAAAATGTACTTTCACTTCCCATTGGCCTAATGTATTTCCATTTTCCAGGGTGCGCTGTCGAGCCACCTTTTTAGGATTTTTATGTGACCCCAAAATAAATTTTTTTTCGATCCTGAATTTTGGGCAAAGTTTGGTGGGTTTTGAGCACGTTCAGGGGTCAAATTAGGGCTGAAAGTGTCAGACAAAAAAAAATAATAATAATAATAATTAGCAGCGGCGTCAAAGGCCCTCTCCCTGCCGGGGGCCGTTCCTGGGAGACGCACTGACTCCCTTCAAGAGGTAAAGTCCAAAGACTTTAATTTCCCTCCCTTCAAAGGGAGAAATGTCTGGGCAAGACTGCATTTTTACTTTGAAGGAGAGTCAGTTATAAAGACAGTCCCATTATTTGAATATCACTGTGTTCAGGTCATTAATGTGCACAAACGCTTCATTGGGTCCAACCAGATCTGACAGTGTATGTGAAAGTTACAGGAGATTTTCTTTTTCCAAAAATGGCCTCCTCGTTAGGGGCTTGATACGGCCACACCCATTAAGATATCAAAAATAAATTGATAATTTTGTTTGCACATGTGTCTAGATGATTCTGTCCAAATTTGGAGTCTTTTGGATGAAAACCCTAGGACAAGTAGTATTTTGAATGAGGGGTGTGATTTTGGGCGTCGCATGTTCCACCCAAAATGGCGGACTTCCTTTTTGTCATGGAGCAAAGCCATAATAATATTTTTTGTTTGATTCGGTGTTAGGAATGTGTGTACCAAAGTTGGTGACTTTACGGCAAAAAAAAAAGTACTTTCACTTCCCATTGGCGTAATGTATTTCCACTTTTCCAGGGTGCGCTGTCGAGCCCCCTTTTTATGGATTTGTATGGCAGTGGCAAAAACTATTATTACTCAATGGTCTTGAATTTTGGGTAAAGATTGGTGCGGTTTAAGTTATGTTTAGGCGCTCAATTTAGCGTTGAATTTATCCTCCCATTCATTTACATTGCATATTTGGAGCATTTCCATGGCAACATGGTTGTAGATAGGGGGTCATTGTCATTGGCTTTTTTGTTCGGCATGACATAAGGGATGTGTGTACTAAATTTCATGTCTCTAGACCAAACTAAATTTTTGGCCCCCATTATAAATTTACAGGGGCGCTGGAGAGCCAGTTTTGAAGATAGCCCTCTAATTTGCATATCATTGTGTTCAGGTCATTAATGTGCACAAACGCTTCATTGGGTCCAACCAGATCCAACAATGTTTGTAAAAGTTAGAGGAGATTTTCTTTTTCCAAAAATGGCCTCCTCGTTAGGGCCTTGTCACGGCCACACCCATTAAGATATCAAAAAACTAATTGATAATTTTTGTCGGCACTGGTGTCTAGATGATTCTGACCAAATTTGGAGCCTTTTGGATGAAAACCCTAGGACAAGTAGTGTTTTGAATGAGGGGTGCGATTTTGGGCGTCGCATGTTCCACCCAAAATGGCGGACTTCCTGTTTGTCAGGGGCAAAGCCATAATAATATTTTGTTTGCCTCGGGGTAAGGAATGTGTGTACCAAAGTTGGTGGCTTTCGGCAAAAAAAGTACTTTCACTTCCATTGGCTAATGTATTTCCATTTTCAGGGTGCCTGTCGAGCCCTTTTTATGGATTTGTATGGCATTACCAAAAAATTATTACTCAACAGTCTTGAATTTTGGGTGAAGTTTGGTGCGGTTTCAGTAACGTTTAGGAGTCAATTAGTGTTCAATTTCAGCCTCCCATTCATTTAAATTACATGTTTTGGCGGTCCCATGGCAAAGTTGTAGATGGGGTCATTGTGATTGGCTTTTGTTCAGCATGACATCAGGGATGTGTGTACCAAATTTCACTCTAGACCAAACTAAATTTTCCCCCATTATATTTTGTGGGGCGCTGGAGGCCGTTTGATCCCTATAATTTGCATATCATTGTGTTCGGTCATTATGTGCACACCTTATTGGGTCCAACCAGATCCAAAGTTTGTGTTAGGGATTTTCTTTTTCAAAACGTTGGGGCTCGGTCACCAACCCATTAAGATATCAAAACCACTTGATAATTTTGTCGCAGGTGTCTAGTGATCTGACCAAATTGGAGCCTTTGGATGAAAACCCTAGGACAAGGTGTTTGAGGGGTGCGATTTTAGGCGCGCATGTTCCACAAAAAGGCGGCTCCTGTTTGTCAGGGCAAAGCCATAATAATATTTTTGTCTGGGGTAAGAGTGGCCAATTGCCTATGGCAAAAAAGCTTTCTCCGCGATGTATCCTGCCTTTTTATGGTTTGTGTGCAAAAATATTATCTAAGTCTGATTGGGGGTGGGCGGTTTCATTCATTTACCTCAATTCGTTGTTTCCCATCATTAAGTAGGGGGGGGGCGTGGAAAGGGGGCCAACCCAACTCCCAAACGCCCCCATGCTACTGGGGCGAACCTTGGGCCAACGCCAGTGGTTTTTTTAAACCCGCGCCCCTTAGATATCAACCTTCGGCGGCCAGGCCTTGGGACCCGGGGAGGGGGGTGGGTGTCCAAAGGGCACGGCGAGCCATATTTTTCCCAAGGGGCGTGGCTTCGGAAAGTCTTTCTCCCGTGTCCGGTTTGGGTGGCCCAATCCTTCCTTTGGGGGTTGGGGGCAAATGGGTCAAGTGAGACGAAAAAAATAATAATAATAATAATGGTAATTATAACCAACAGGTGAATATTTGGTTCTTAAAAAGTTACAGCTGAAACAAGTTTCTCAAAAATGAAATGTCCCACACTTCCTGGTGCTTCCAATAATGGTGTAATTAATGGGGGCCAAGCATGTTTACACAAGGTTATGTCAGAGCGCTTTCAGCTAGCACATCCCATTACTCCTCCACTGCGCTGGCATCAGATAAGAGCCTGACACTGACACAGTCCCCTCCGTAATTAGCAGCACAGGAAGGAGCCAAGGATCAATGTGTTTTCCACTGGAAGGAAACTGGCGACTCGCGATCAATGAGCCAATCAAAGGCGACGGCGAGAGTCACACGTGGCTCCGAAAACCAGAGCTGAACACGAGCTGGCACACACGCGCTGGCATGACACCATGATTATTTGTACTTTTAGATTGACTTTTTGTCACTATGGTAATGTGAAATCCCACTCCCAGTTTGCACATTAAATAAGCATCAGTGGTCTGACAGCAGAGGTGGGAGTCGGAGACGCTCGTCACAAGCCTAAAAGCCCAGCCAGCTCGCAGTGCGGTGGTGAAAAATTCAGGAACAATGGGTTTCAATTCACCAAGGCGAAGATTGTATATCATTGATAGACACTGTGTCAGGGCAGGAATATGAAGTGTTTTCATCCCAGTGGCTCCCAATTGCACAGTTTGAGTACACGTCATAAGCCTCGCCTCATGGTGGCTCCACATGAGACCCTCTAAAGCTAAAACCATGCCCACACATCCGCAAGTATTTTTAAAACAGATATCCTCCCAAGAGCGCTTTTCAAAATACCATAATACCAGTAAAAATGCTCAAACAAGTCTGGTCGTCCACTATATGGTGATAAACAATAATGAGAAAACAACCTGTGGATTTATTTATTATTATGTCTGAGGGTTAAACTGTCTGAAGAATTACTTAACGACGTGACGGAAGTTGGAAACTCATAATTTGTCTTAAAATCCAGCACCACCACATAGGGGCATGTGAAAGGATGGTGTTAGACGGTGTCAGGAGTCCCTCTAAATGGAAGGATAGAACTGTTCAAACCTCACAATGAGAGGTTGTTTATATGACTACAAAACACTAGCATGTAACATAATCAAAATCAAATATATATATAACAACAAGCGTTTTCTGGAGCAGTGCTAAACTCTGTAGCCCCAGTATAGACTAATATATCTAACACTAACAATATATTATCAAAACTCACAAACACAGTCTTTCACCATTGTTGTTCTGCTTAATGTTTGTAGCCAGCATAGCTTTAAATGGGAACTAGAAATCATTGTTTTCGACCAGACTGCAATGGAAACTTGTAGAATACATTTTGCCATTTTTGAATCTATTTGATGATGTGCAAGAAGAACAAAAGTGTGACAATTTTGATTCAGTCTTCATGAGTACATCTCACTGATTGTATCCAGGTCAAAAACATGGTCATTATCTTTTGTTTTTGCAGTTTGTTTTTATGGTTATGCTCTTCACATATTGAAACATTGAAAGGTCTGCGTTTAACGATCACTTTTATCTATTGGTACACACAAGTTTGGGTTTAGTGCGGAGTCCAAGGACATTGCAAAAGTATGAATGTGAAGAATGACTAGAGGGTGCTGTTACTCTGCAATAATATGTCTGTGGTTGAAATTTTAATTGAATGCTACAGGAGTAAAAGCCCAGCAAACTTTTAGTGTTCCTAGAAAATGTATAAGAAGTAACACTGATTTTGAATTGACTGTCCAAGGCTGCATTTTAATGGCTCTCTGTTACAATGCGGCTCTGAGTGACTACAGAAGGCAGGTATGATATGTTTTAGCTCAGTAATTTGAAGCGTGCATCTGCAAGGTTATCTTAAGTCTGCATAAGCCCTGAAAGTCACCAAGTCTGAGCCGGTCCATTCTGTTCTCTCTGATCTAATGATAAACCCACTGAGGCGTTTCATTGCTGCCGTGCCACTCGGTGCTTTTTAATGTCATCGACACTCCGACATCCTCTCAGTATCCATCTCTCTGCGTCTCAAAAGCGCACACACCCTCTGTCCTCTCGCCGTGCACTGTTTACTATTATTCATCGGTAAATAAATGGCTTTTTTCGAAGCCGGCCCGGGCAAATTGATTTGCTTGCTCAAACAATTTGTACTTGCTCAGCACTGGCTAAATGACTCTGCCATCATTGATCCATTGACACGCCACGTCATCTCGGATTTACTTGATTTGGCCTTTTCTCTCGTCATTGTAAAGCATTTGCCCTCGAGCGTGTCGAAGAGTTTGGAGTCCACAAAGCGGAACGGGTCAGGTCAGAACAGCTCGTTTTAAGAGGCATCTGCATTGTCCAAAAAGTTCCACCTATTGTGGATAGGATCCTATTGTGAGTGCAGCTTTTTGTCCGGGCTGAACAACAATATGCCGGACTCATCTGTGACTTCAATGGATTCATATTCATGAGAGATGATTCAAGTGAGAGGAGTCAGGGAGGAAGGCTTGCTTTCAACCGATGGTGCTGATCAGGGCATGTTACAGTTAAAGAGAAGATCTGTTGTCAGGATGTGGAGCTGTTGGGAGTAGGACAGAGGCCATACTATTCCCCAAGACAGCTTTCACGTTTTATTGTGGCACCATCAGCATAAGTGTTTCCAGGTTACAAACCCAGCATCCTGCCCTCATTAAATTATTACATTTTAGCTTAAAGCTCCTGTACCTGATTGTCTTTTTCAGAACCGAGAGAGAGAGAGAGACAGTTGAGTTTCAAACGGAAGCCCCGCCCTTAGCTCCTTACTCACTCTCACAAACACAGACCATGGCAAAGACATTGTACAGCAACAGCCAATGGGGTTCTCTGTTAAGTCCCTGGGCGTCCGTAGGCTTGTGATTGGTCAAGAACTCCCCGTCCCTGCGTTGGAGTTGCTCCTATCTCTATTGAGTGTTCATTTCTTAAAATTGCTTATAATAAGCAGCAGATGGCATCATAGAGCATGATTTTTTTCAAAAACGATTGCTTTTGCAATATACTATATGGGGTCTAAACCATTTTTTCCAACTAGATGAAAAATATATGAGGTACTGGAGTTTTAATACTGCATTCCTGATCAGGTTAAAATGGGAACTAATAAGATTTTTTGGGGTATTTTTTTTTAGCCTAGTTTTTTTCACTTTAATTCCCATTTTATGCTATTATTATTGTTATTAATGTAACAATTTTGAGTCCTTTTTATTATTCTAAACATAATTTTTGTTGTGGTTTTTTGCTCTTCTCTAAAAGTAGCATTGTAATTTGCGGTTGTGGACTGGGAAAGTGACCTCAAGGAAGGCAGAATGTGTTGTTGGACTGGAACAGTGTAGAGGCAGAGAACAGAATGGTGGGCAAAGTTGGCGCCATGCAGTGAGCACAAAGCCCAAGTCCTGCTGTTAAGTGAATTTCCTCCGTGGGAACAAAGAAAGTATATCTTATCTTAAAACTTTCAAAAGCTGAGTACAAATCGAGAACAACTGGCGACGTTCGTGTACTTTCTTCGACATTTCTTTGTAAACCCCACTTAGGACGACTTTTGCTTTTACCATTTTTTCGAAACTTGAACAAAATCATGGAAAAACACTTTAACACAGCCCTCAACACTGAGTTTTTGAAATATTTAGAACATTGCTCCAACCTGTACTAACCCAAGCCATATATTATCACTCAGCTTTTGGGGGATCTTTGTCAACTGCAAAACATTTGAAGGTCTGGTTCAACAGAAAATCATTTCATCTTTCATCCACTATTGAGATTTCCAAATGATCGCAGTGCTATTTCTTGAGTCAGTCTGACAGCAGCTCTCAGAAGAGAACAAGATGCCTCTATTTGCTTTTTAACATTGCTCTCCTTTCCATATCTCGCTCTTCAAACCGCTGAGCATTACTTGACAGATTAAGGCAAATTAAAACAAAGTGAGGGCTTGTCATTTTTAGTGAAATAATTCTGCAAGACTGATGGAATAATTAGAGAATGAAGAGTAAGTTAGTGCTTTAAACTTTTTCTTCTAGTACGCTTCTTGCTCTCTCTGCTCTGTTCGCAAACAATGGACAAAAGAGAATCTCACTTTTTTCTTTTTTTTCTTCTTTTTTACTATATAACTATCACAGGAAAAAATAAATGTAAATAACACAAGCATCTACTTTACATCTACACCCCTCCACTCAGACTTAAAGCTAGAACAAGTCTAAAATGCTTTCCACACCAAGGTCTGAGCTAAGAACTGTCAAATTCTAACGCAGTGTTGGTTTTTGGTTTCACTTTACAGTTTTTAAAGGAAACTATGGGACTTTCCCTGACGCTGTGATTACAGTCGCCATGACAACAGCGATGTGCCTCCTGTAGATAGCTTTTTCCGTGGTGAATGTGTCTCTGCAGAGGCCCATTTTACCGTTGAACTGGAGAAATACAATAATCAGACTGGAGTAGGGCCTTTGGAGACGTGTTATTATTGATGTATAATTAATACAAACAGCTGAAACTTCAAATGCACAGTTTAAGACATGATTTAAATCACTACAGGAACTATCAAGAAACGATCAGCTTCACAGGAGGCACCTGCCGTAGAGTAGCAAGAAAAATAAAGTCATACAAAATGTACAACAACGTAATCTATGTGTTTTTAAACCTGATCAGTATCCATTTGTTATTACATAATAATTAATGGAGCAAAACCTTGTAATGGAATAAATTAAATAGACTTTGTGATCAGTGTTTGATATTATTTTTTCCAGAGAGTTATAGTGACTTGGACTCAAGTCGCACTCAACTCTGACTCGTGGTCCAAAGCAACACATTCTTGAATGAAGATTTAGGGCAAAGACTTTTAATCGGTCAGACCTGTTTCTATTGGATTTGTTCATAGATAACAGAATGATAGAAAGTTATCAATTTGTTCTATTTGTTTTCTCTGGCAAGACCAGTTTTACTAAAGGAGTGTTCTAGATGTTCATGTATAAATTATACATATACAATAAATACAGTTAAAAACACTAAAAAAAGTTTTGTTCTTTCTATTTTGAAATTAGCTATAGTTTATCAGTAGTTTATAGTCATATACAATAGGTTTATTAATAAGACAGCAGTATTATGCTTCAAGTACTAACATGGACGTGTGGCCAAAGACTTGAGACTTGTAAAAAAAGACTTGTGTACATCTCTGATCAGTGATTGCCCTCAAAAAAAAAAACCTTAGTGTGTGAGTAAGTTACAAAACACACACAAAAAACAAAACTATCTGAGTCTGAGTGTGAGTCAGCGTTAATTGACTTACTACTTCACAAAATCAGTTGCTACATTGCTACAGTTCTATACATTTTACCTCATTAGACGCATTGTAAATAACACATAATCCATACAACACAATAAATGTCAGTGCTGACGCCATTGTCCTTTAATGAACAATTATTCAGAAGTGAGAAGACGGCACAGGCCTTACAGCGTATATTTACAGCTAGAGGAGGGCAGCATTTGATTCAACCAAGGTCAGCTTTCAACATTTTCACTTATTCTCTCGACCAGCCTTTGCCATTAGTAATTCTAAACAGCAATTTTCTTAAAATTCATTAATAGCTTTAATGCATTAACCAATGTCAACCCAATTAGAACTGATATTGTGAGGCTTATCTCCAGCCTTGAGCTCTTGTAAAAGTAAGAGGCGAAGTCAAAGAAGAACTGAAGCTGACATTCACAACCTCTAATCTTGCCCATTATATCAATTATTTTTAAGGTTAGAAGGAAAACTATGGGCTTCCTTGCTGCAATTATTACTTTAAAACATTCACCAAATTTGAACACTATGTAGGGCTTATTTGTGACAACGAATATTAGTGTCTGCTTAACTTTTACCTCTGATAATGGAGTGACAAGCAAACTTCTCACTGCTATTGTTATTGACAGAAATGGCAGCATTAATTATACCTCAGGAAAATAAGATACGCAGTGTGATTAGAAAATATATCCCTATTATCAGTATATTCATAGAGCACACCTCTTCAGTGAAAAATGTTCATTAACTGTTAACAGGATCAAGTGTTTAAGTATGATTCAGTCCTTGCTCTTTTTCCACAATGAAAACCTATTCAAATTGAAAAATGAAGCACATCAGTCAAATTTATTTTTTTTAATAAGTTTCTTTTTATAATAATGTTCCTTCAATGAGTCTACCTTAGAAAAATAGGCTTTTCAATCTTCCCAGAATCCAAAAAAGAAGCCATTCATTTCATTTGTTCACATTCCTATTTCTACAAACTGAGAACTAGAGAAGAAGCACATCCATATTTATTTATTTTTAACACATTTGCATCTTCCATCAAATCCCTATTTAAAGTTCTCGAGCCAAAGTGACTTTCTATCTTTTTTTTCATGAGTGAACTTAATCAGAGTTTTTTTTTTTCACTCATGTTGTTCATAGACACCATGTCCCTGTCAGGCTACCATAGTTGCTTGCAGGTTGTAAAAAGAAGTTGAGTAAAATGTGGATTTTTTTAAGGCTCCATCCAGACTTGGGTTTTAATCTAAATAAGGCAAAAAAGAACTACGTACATCATCTGAAAAATAACAAATCCTGTTGAATCGCGAGTGTTACATTTTGCGTTTCTCTGGTTAAACAATACTTAATTTAAAAAGACTTTAAAAAAGATATGAGTGTATGACCAGGAATGATGCGATCAAGGGCATGTTACATTTAAAGAAAATATCTGTTGTCAGGATGAGGAGCTTTTGGCTGAGGGACTAAGACTAAATCTAAAATATGTGAACGAAAGCTCAGAACTCTTTCTTCTCAACTTCCATAATAACTGACTATACCAACAATCAGTCTATGGAAGATGAAGTCTGCAAAAAACCTAACAATTAAATTTCCCCTTGGGGATTCGAAAAGTTTAACTGAACTGAATCAATAATAAAATGTCTACTGAATTCTACTTAAGTATGTTAGCTCCAGTGTTGTTTGACACCGGCAGATAGAGCAAGAATGCTAAAAAGCTATAAACTTTGCATAGTTCTTTCGCCCTGAAGCCATATGTGTGTTTTAATTCACCTCATATGCATTTATATTATCTCTAAAATGGCAACCTGCATTATCCCTTAGTTTTGTGGCTTTAGCAATCTACAATACTGTGCACAAATTTTAGAAGAATGCTGTCAACAATTTTTAGAATGATCCCAGAACAAAGAGTCCTCTTGACGTGATGGTGTAACTCTGATCCCAGCATCATGGAGTCTGGCCTGGTCCTGTCTGGGATTACATGATCTGGTTTAGCCCAGTTCCTTCTGAGATTTTTTGGTCCAGTTTAGTCCAGTTTGGCCTGGTTTTGGAACTGTTACTGTTTTGAGCCAAAGTCACACTAAATATTGATTTGATTTAGAATTGTTTTCTGTTCTTACACTTTTCATTTTGTAAACGAATTAAAATCAACAGAATTTTTTACTTTTTTTTCTGCCTCAAACTTGTGCACAGTACTGTATATCAGTTATATGAAAGACTAATGTTGTTTCATGCACATCAAGCATCCATCCACTGCCTTTTAGCTTGTAGTCTTTAGCTGGTGCATTAATAGAGAATTTATTTAATAGAGAACCACTCACTTGTGTTCTCTACCCACTCATGTAGTCAGTGAAAGGCGTCTCAGACTAAATACCCAGACACTGTTGTGTTTCTGAGACACCAACCATCTCTCACGGAACTAGTTGAGTGAGTACTGTCTCGACTTCTTCTTCTTCTTACACCTAACAGACAACATTATAGCACATCCAAAAACGCTCAATGTTTATTGCAAACAAACACTGCAGAAGTATATGTCCTATGAAATATTTACACCATCCTCTGCCTCTGTCTTTTGTCGATGGAGTGTTCGGACCGACGGCAGAATAAATATGTGTTTATATCCATTCTCTAACCACTGAAAGATTGTTATGTTCGCCTGAGGGGAAACATTCAGATTCCGAAAGAACGTAGCCCCTGAGAGGGATGCGAAGCCCGCTCACCTGTGTAAATAAAAGATGAACCAAACAGAAGGACGCTGCCACAAAATCACAACTTATGACCCTGTTTGGATGATCTACAACGATAACATCACCTGCATCATTCCGGCTTGACCATGCGACGTCTTTACGTGTGATGTATATTGAACTGTCCTCTGTGAACAAGGAACTATATGATTAATATGTTTATTTGCCATCATTTTTCTTACTCAAGGCTGTGGCGGGCTTGAAACTATCCCAGCTGAAGTGAGCATGAGACAGGGAATACAGTGGACAATGGGCAATAGACCCAGGCTATACTCCAGATTCCTCTTTAACAACACTCCATTATGAGAGAAAAACATCCAGATTTATCAGGTTTTGAATTTGTATAGGAAAGTTATTAGGTTGGACTGTAGATAAAAGTAATGAAAACACAAAGATTTAACAATTAAAAACATTAAGTTGGATATGTGAATGTGCAAATAAAGTCCCTCTAAATAAAGAATCTCCACTTGTGAAGGCGTTTAAAAAAATAATAATCTAGCCTCTTTTCATCAGTATTGATAAAATTAATTATATTTCTCAATTTTTCAATTCTATAACAGTATGTGGAAGTTCATAATACTGCCAGTTGGAGGACCTTGACAAAAAGAGCTGGAAAAGTTTTTCTTCATAAAATCTGCTTATCTTTTTAGTTAGGCAACTCAAACAAGAGTCAAACAAAAATCTGTGACAACCGTCAAATATAGCAGAAAACATCTCAAATATTTGTTCTTTTTTGAGACAAATGGCCCTGACACATTTGCAGCGCGGCAAAAAGTAATCAAACAAAAACAAGACTAAAAAGTGAAAAATGTTCTGTTATCCACGACTATGCTACATCTTTAGGCAATCTTTTAATGTACATTTACAATGAGCAGTTGTTGTTCAGTTTCATACCACTGTGACGCTCAACTTGACACATTGATCATCTCTAGAAAAAAGCGCAAACGTCACTGCAAACAGTTTTTACCTCTTGCATGAAAAATTGCACTCTTTCTGTTTAAACGTAGAAATATCTTTATGTAAAATGTTAAACTCACCGATGAAGTTGAGGTACCCCTCCCCGCCCAGGCCGTGCGTGATCAGACGGATCATCTTGTGCAGCTGGATGCCGCGGTCGATGATGGGCGTCATGGGAATCAGGGAGCTCATGTTGGTGTACATCTCCTTGTCCATCAACCAGAAGGCAAGAGTCTTGTCCCCCACCAGCGCCTGGAAGTGGGGTTCAGGTCATTTTATTTTATGGTATTGTATTTACACAGCCCTTTCTTGATCGTTCAGGTCATAATAATAAAAAGGTTAAGACAAAAACATCTTTACATAGTTTTAGTCCTTATGTACAGACACTTTTTTCCAGTTGGTCGAATATTAGGGTTCGAGAGAAGAAGAGTGCGTTTGTTTTATCCATTTGTAGCGTTTTAGGAGAAAAAAACTGTTGGCTCTGATTAGTAAGAACCAACTAAAATTTATGTTAGATCATAAATTGAGTACTCCCATGGGAAAGTCATAGGTTTTTATGTCTCATCCCCTACCCCAACCTACCTACTTCTTTGTGTTTGTAACATCTAATAGGACAAATGTATTTATTTGAGTTATCTTTGTCTAATATTTAAATTTGTTTAATTATCTGAAACAGTTGTGACAGAAATAAATGACAAAAATAAAAATCCGGAAGGGGGCAAATACTTTTTCTCACATTTTTTTTTAATTCTTTGGGTAATAGTTGAATGGCTGACTCCTGTTGTTCATTACATTTGACTAGAATTTCAATAGTACAGATGACAGTGAAGGTATCATAGCTTTAAAACGGAGCAGGCTCATATCTTACTGCCTTTATGGACAGTTTAGGGTGACTGAGATATATAGCACATCACAGTGCTCAAGATGCTGCATCTAACTTGCACAGCTTTCACCACTTTTTTTGGCAGAGCAAGTGTGTTTTCTTTCTCTCTTTTTTTTTTTGCCAACAAATAGTTAACTGTTGCATCTCACCTTTTCTACTTCTTCAAATAACTAAATCTCTACTTTGTGATGAGAACTGATCTTTGTACCACCTGATGTGAAGAAAACAATATGTTGGACGTGAAACCGCGGCTCTGACACTGTAATAAGCAATACAGGAGTTCCACAGAGGACTATTCTGGCTCCGTTCTTGTTCTCATTATACCCTAGAGACTTTAAATGCAACTCTTTGAAGACGATTCTTTGATTTACTTTAAAATGTGTTGTTAGGAAGCACGCACACACACCAGCTGACACATAAAAGCGCATTAAAAAGATGCCTTTCCACTCCAGCTTAAGTCTTAGCACACCCAGTTTCAGAGAACACATGTACCTGGTCGTGACTCTCGGCGTAGGCTATACAGTTCTCTCCGTATCGCCGGTTGGTCAGTGTGAAGACGATATTGCCTATGTCCCAGTCTTCATCCTTTACCTCCTTCAGGATCTGCACAGTGACAGAGAGAGTTTATTGAAAAAGCATATGATAGATGTGTAGCTAAGAGATCCATTCAGCTCTGACTGATGTCCGAGGCTTAGTTTTTCCACTCCGGCCAGTGTTTCTACCTCTCTCAAGTTTTCTCTGGCTTCTTTCTCAAATCAATCTCTATTTTGACATCTCTATATCCCCAGTGTGAGTTATGTCCACCTTTGAATGGCGGTAATGGAGTTTTTAATAACTTCACTACAGCCCATGGGTAGTAAGGCATCAGCGCTCCGCACCTGAGATGGGCAAGGTCAGAGCCTCTCATCCAAACGGAGGGATTCAACAATAAATCCAAGCGTGGAATCGATGCCCCCGCCGCTGGCCTGCCAAAATGCGCACTTCCTGCCATGGAATCATTTTCACAGGTCAGAGAGAGGAAAGGGGGCACCAAAACATGCAACTCAAGCACAAGTGCCCACGCAGCGTTGGTGTATACCTGTTAGAACTGGAAATGTTGTGGTGAGTTGTAAAAGTAAAGTGCACCCAAAATCTACTGGTGGCAGACAATAAGCCTATAAAACAACACATAAATTCTACAATAACTGAAACACTGACAACATATCATATATCCTGATATCTGTAAGACTAAATAGGGCTGATTCCTCTTTGCTTTTCCTCAATATATACCATTATATTCCTCATATTACTACAGAATGTTCAGGTGCATCAGTTGCTCCCATTTTGCACGATTTTGACCTCTTTTATAATCACTGGGTTCCTATTTAGTGTAGCTCTCACAATTATGCTATTGTTATGACCAAATAATGTCTATAATAAGTCAACATTGACGCTGATCAATGGAAAGTAGGAAGCTGCTCATTGACGTTATGCTTAAGTGACTGGCTTTTAGAGCGTACCTACTAAGGCCTTTGTTCACACACTGTTTACTTGCCAAAAGGGTTCAGTTCAATATCTGCTCAATATCTCAAAGTTTTCCAAGTTGTAGGTGTCCTTTTTACCTTTCACATCCACATTCATTTATTAACTGCCACAATTTGGGAAACACTCCAGATAGTGGGTCAGAAAATGCCAAGTTTTATTTCACATCATGTGCCACTTAGAGCATGATCACAATGGTTTCACCTTCTGTGCAATTCCCATAGGATTATGCCCATGGATATCTTAAATGTTCCAAAATCATATCAGCCATGCAACGTTAATGTTATAAAATGAACTACGGTGGCACAATTTATCCCAAATGTATTAATATTACCCATTCCAAAAATCACTGAGTTATGCATGTATTTCAATAATGTAATGGCATTTCATATGTCAAACTATAACACCTCCCATGTCAAAATGCAAAGTATGTGTAAAGTATGTGCTATTAGTGGAACCAGGGTTAGATAATGATCATTTTTCCATTTGCCAAAGGGTGCATTGAAATAGTACATTAAAAAGTAATATTGCTATCGCAGTATTCCACATTGTTAATACATATTTTCATCACATTTTACAGATCTCATTTTCACACTGTCATCTATTTCCATGTAGTAATAAGCCTTAATAGACTGCATGCATTTTTTTCCCACTGCAGTACCATGAGTGCCCACTAGTAGGTAATGCCAAAATAAGTCCTTTAAGACTTAATTTCTCCAGTGACTATTTTTTTTTACTCAAAGTTAGTTGACTTCTGTTCATATTCTTCTCATGAATCCACCAAGTATCACCAGGTAAGTATGGACTTGTGTCAAAATAGCAAAATCCAATGTCCATTAATTTTGAATCATTGTGAGAGAAGTACCTACAAAGAAATAGCCATTTCCAAACTTTGTACTCATGGTTGTTGGTGGTTTATCCTCCTCTGAGACTGCTAAACAAGTACAACTGAGTTTCCATTTGTCTTTCCACCAATATATAGCATGTCTGGCAATATATTTAAAACTCTAACAAAGTACAAACTGCAGTTGACCATTTGAAAACACTACAAAATAACCTCTTTTAAATGGCACTGAAATCTGGCATAATTACTAAGTACTTATTACTGTCCTCAACATCTTCAAGTATTCAAATAGAGGTATTTGTTTTCTGCTTGCCCTGGAAAAAGTAGTATTGTAACTTCCCTTCCTTAAAACAGCAGTGCGCACAAAGGCAATTAAAATGAACAGAGTTAAGACTACATTATTATTCCACAACACAGAGGTTTAAACTGCCCCCCCAGAAACCTTTTGTGATGCGTGGGTCTGATTGCGGAGGGAGTTGCTGAGTCCATCCCAGTGACAGGCAGAGTCTGCTCGGCGGAATGGGCCATGACAGCTGATTGACATGTCAGGAAACCTTTATATTACTCTACAGAGCCATAATCCTCTGGGTAAAGAGAGTAAATTGTGCCGATCAATATGTCCGAGATGAACTGGCTGCTCCACCTGAACAGAAGGCTATCCCACTCCATATATCACCATCTGTTCCCATTCGCTCTCATTCACCTCAGCCTTGTGTGGTCATATTAGTCATGGCCAATGGCATCAGAAAATCACAGTGAGAGTCATTCATCTGCATAGGCTACAGTTTTTCAGGCCTTTTTATAAACTCTAAAGATGGAGTGCACTGCATTAGAGCCTCGCAGTGACTCAAGATCAGTTGTGTCGCCTTTTCTTTGAACTAGACTGAACAACAACAGATCAGATCTTGGCTGCAGACAAAAAAAAAATGGCAAAAGTGATTGTATTAAAGATAGAAAGTAGATGTAGAGTAGAGTAGGAATTAAATAAAATGCTTTGTGAAGAGTAGGAAGAAAAAATTGCTTTGATTGCACTCATGGATGAAAACGTACATTTAATTCTTCGGACAGGTGCGTGATACATTTATGTGTTGTTGTTGTGCCCCACAATCACAATGTTTTTATGGAACATGGTATATATTGTCAATGTAACACTTGACAGCCTTGGGTACTAGCTAATCCCTATTTAAATTGGCTTTTCTGGGCACTGCAACCATTTGCTTGATGAAGGCCTGGTGCTGTATTGGAATGTTGTATGGGGGTACGGGAATTGCTGTATTTGACTGATGCATATATAAAATGGACAGAAATGGGTTTATATTCTGTATTCATTATATGAGGATTACAGTGTAGCTGATCCCAATTTCCCAATTACCATCTATGTTTTGTTATTTCACAGCCATACAAACAGTACAAGATACATTAAGACACCATTCTGTACATATTAAATTCCATACAATACCGCTATGTATACGAATAAATGAAATGAATATTTGGTTGCAGCAAAGCATCAGGTCGTACAGTGTGAGCACATACATTGTGAGCCTCAGCTTTCCTCGTATGTGATTTATTTGTACAGTGTGAGTTAGGGTTCTATTGCAAACAATCTAAAGTCTCACAGGGTCTGCCCGGCTTCAAACCCCTCTCACACACTGTGACTTAATCTTTCCAAATTCTAGAGCACCAAAGAAGACAAGTGCTGTGCCAAACTCACATAAAACTTCATCCTTTCCACATATATCCTCTAAATATCCCGGCTGTAATGCAAATGTAAGTTGATTTAATGAGTTCTGGCAAGATATGCGTTTTTTTATGAGATGGTAGCGAGCCCTGCAACTCAGATACACAGTGGAGGACCTGTTAAACCAGGTGGAATTTATCCTGAAAATAGGGGTTAGTTTCTTTGTTTCACATTAATAACCATCCAAGGGAATTTATGGCTAGTATCGTAATGACTTTCAGGCTCCTTATAGTGTTGCTTTAACAATTACACTCTAATATGTTGGCATGATGAGATACAAATATTTGATCATGTTCATGTCCCTCTTGATTTGCCTTAAAATGAAGCTCTGGTCAATCCATAACTGAACCTGTACGTGATATGATTTATATTTTTGTGGCAATATGCTTCTTTAAAAGAATGACACTACATTTTTAATATTTAGTTTCTGAATACCATACCATGCCATATCATCTCACCTTAATGCGAGATTAAAGTGACTAAAGTAAGTGATTAAAGTTCACGGTCGATAAATAATTAGTTCTGTACAAAAATGTGATAAACGGAATGTTCTTGTTACCAACGCAGATGAATGGTTAATATTCTGGCGACCTTCCACAAAATGAAAAAACATCACTCATTTATGAATCCATTTAACAGTAATAAAAAAGGAATATCAACCCTGCAGCTAAGGTTTAAAATGAAACACAAGCTGACAGATATATACAGAAACTAAACAATGCGCAGGATGTACCCCCCGGGACGAACCAGGCCGCCCCCGCTTCACGTACAATCAGACACTTTACACTTCCTTATGAATCATTACAATTCCATCCGACCGCAAAAGTGGTCCGGGAGCAATTAATCTGGGAGCGGGTGGTGTCGGAGCGAAAGAACCGAGTGACTGGGTTGACGACTTTTCCCCCGGTGGAGGCTCACCCGCGTCAGCCCCGGCCGGCGAGCTTCCTGGCACCGCTGACACTCCACTTCATCAATGATAATGAGCGGCGCACAAATCCTACTTTACAGGCCCGCTGTCACGAGCCGACCAGAGCGCCCGGATTAATTAGGCAAAGCCAGAAATAAAATATATATTTAAAAGGAAAAAAGAAAATCCAGCACGAGGCGAGATGAGGTCATTTGGCTGGCAATGACATGCTGCGACTGACTCGACAGCCTCTTTAGTCCCATCGCGCTCTGTTAAAAAAAAAAAAAGACTTCACTGTGTTTTTCAGCGTAAAGCTCTTGTTTTACATTTACAAATGCTGTGTGTGTGTGTTGCCATGGGGATACAGTCTGCTAAGCTTCAGAGGTGAGCAGAGAGAGCAGGTAACATACAGTAGAAGAATATTGGATCTTTGGATTATACTTTTGAGACTCAGTGGCTCACATAGTGGAGCACGTAGTAAATATTGCAAAGCGACCTAGGTTCAAGTCCTATATTGCTCTATTTTTCATTCCAATCTGGTGTCCATCCTTTCTGTTTATTTTGCTACTGAATAAAGGCTTAAATGCCAAAAACATTTTTAAAAAAACAAGTCACTAAAGAATTATTCTACTTATAAACCATTCACTTACAAACCATTTTTTGAAAGGAATTCCAATTAAAAACATAGTCACAAGCAGCAATTATCAGCCATCATCTGTTGTTGAATAGTGTTGTTGTTTAAGATGGAGCCCTTAAAGAAGAGGACACATTTGAGGACAATATGATCATGTACATATCTCTATTAATTATAGCATCTCAGAATTTGGAGGATTGCCACAGGAACCTTTTTGTTCAGGGTTACATACAGACTAAGTCAAAGCCAAATTTCAGCCATTTCCGAAAAAAAACAATTGGCAAGATTTCTATTTGAATATATTTATGCATGGGGAGTGATCATACATTTAAAGTTTGAGCCAAATTGGACAAATAATGTATGAGTTAACAATTTTGTGCTTGATGGCAAATAACAAAACAAAGCTCCAAATGGCACAGTCAATACGACAACACTGTTGAAATAGACCTCTCTACAGTACTCCATTAAATACCCCTTGTCAAGTTCATTAAATTACCATTGATGTAAATCATCAATCCAAGATGGCTGACTTCCTGTTGGTCAAGGGTCATGGCCACAGTAAGTTTTAGTTTGTCTCTAAAGCAGATCTAAAGTTTGATCATCTACAACAAACAAAATTTTGGAACATTTTGCTGGCTGGTGTTCAGTTTTTGGGCTGTTGCCATGGCAACACATTTATAGACCAGGTCCATCAACTTTTTTGATCAGGGTCACATGACGGATATGAGCACCCCATTTAGTGCTTTTATGCCTGTTATTAATTTCTCAATATGAATGTGTTCAGGGCTGGTGAATGATCAAAGATTCGAGTTTGAGCCAAATCCAACAAAGCACGTACAAATACAACACTTCTGTGTTTGACGGCTGTCATGGAGCAAACGCAGAATCTGGAGCCCATAGTTTTTATGGTCTTGTTAACAGTTTACATGCAGCATATGCTGCTACAGATTCTTTAACTTAAACCATCTTAAACCAAAATGATGACACTGCCTTCCATTACATAGTACCATGGACCGGTGGACATCTTGTGTGTGTAATAAACACGTATTTATCAAGTCTTTGTCTCTCTTCTGTGTTACTGTGTTTTGGGTTTAAATATAATGTACTGTAGATTTGAAATGAAATTGTGAAATCTCACAAAATGGTTTATCTACAAAGCCTCATGCCAGCTGTGGACAACACTAAATCAGGATAACAGATGTACATGTATGTTTTGATGTAACTTATTGGCCATTAGCATCAGTCAATACAAGTGTATTGCTAAGTTTGTGCAAATCATGCTTTATGCCTATAGGAAACAAATCTTTTTTCCCCCCAAATATGTTATCACAGCTTTCCTGGTTCACTGAGAGTTTATGCAGACGCCATCACAATTTTTCAGACTATTTTTCTGACTGTCTGTGGATTGATCATTGTAAAGCTCTATTATTTAGCATTAACTGTGCTATGTTTGTGTTGCCATGGGTACACACTCTCCACAGCTTCAGAGGTGAGCGGAAAGAGCAGGTGTACAACTCTCATCACTCCCGTGGATCAAACCAACGCCTCTATGTCTTCATGTTTTCAGAGTCTTGGAAATTAATCAACTTCCCGTCCATACGGATGTCTCGGCTCGGCTCATCATAATCGAAGCTCTTTAGCTCACCTTAGTGTTTCGCTGTAATACGACTAGATGAAGGAGCCAGCGCTGTCTGAGAATCCTACACGGACAGCCATAATGCCACACAAGAGAGCGGCCGGAGAGTATAATTAAGTAATAAAGTCGGGCTGGATGAAAGTGAAAAGCTTCCGTTAAAGGAGCCAAACACGGGGCGGCTCGGAGCAGAGAGGTCGAAGCGAGTGGGCGCCCTTTTAAAAGATGGCAACTGACGTGTTTACCAAACAAGCTGCCGTCCCTCATGTCTGGCCAGCAGCTTGAGTTTTATTAAACCCTGCTAATTGAAAGACTTTTCCGCTGTGATGGACGGAGCCAAGTGCGCGCTAGAAATTGACTTTTTTTTTCAAACTTAACAAGAAACGAACAGTGCCGGGCTGATATTTTCATTCAATTAAAAATAAAATCGCGGCGAGCAGATACTAAAATTGGGACAATTGACTGGAAGGTCATTGGAGTTGAAGAGCGGAGAGGAGCTGTGGGAAATTCTCCGCAACAGTGAATCTCCTGCCTCCTCTAACCGTTTCAATTACATCTCAATCTACAGTGGCTGGAGGGAAGGGTGCTTGTTAAATTAGAAGGGCTTTTGTAACAGTATCCATTAGGAGTGACAGCGTTTTATGGTCGTAATCAGATCGAATCATCCCGACTTGTGCCCGTGCGCCTTATCTGGCCCTCTCATTAGGATATCTTAATTTTCCACAGCCTGTTGGTCCTGAGTGCCGTCTGCAGCCGCTAAATGTGTTTCTATCAATCAGTCATGCCGAGGACAAAACTCAGCGTGAGGCCCGGGCTTCAGGAAGCGAGGGGGATTCAGCCGTGCATGTCGGACTATAAATAAACACACATCTATTAGTCTTTGTTTCTCCTTTGTTTCCTGCGGGCGGGATTTGTAGCTGTGCTTCAATATACAGCCATGTGAAATAGTTATTGGATCCTCTTAAAATTCTGCCAATGTACTGCCAAATACTACCATTAGACTCAATTCAACTTGAAGTAAAAGTTCCCTGTAGGATATCATCAGTTTCATGTTAAAATACTTTTTAAACTAATTTGGTCATTTGTTAATGTACAGCTCTCTTAAGGTCCTGTCACAACTTTCCAATTGGATTTTTTTTGTGCTTCAGTTTACAGTCATACAGTCAAGATGTATTCACACCCTTTTTATTTATTTATTTATTTATTTTTTCTGTGGCAAAACATGTAAAAATGAGTCTGGTTATAGTGAGTCCTAATAATTGATAAACAAAAACCTATAATAGAATTGATGGCAAAATGAAAACTGAGGTATAGAATGTGATTCCTCAAATTCAGCTCAACTTGAAGTTATGGTTTGCTTTATATTATCAGCCATCAGAATTTTTGCTTTTGTATTGTGCACAGCTCTCTTAAGGTCCTGCAACAGTTTTTCAAATTTCATTTTTCGTTATGGTAATATTACTGATTGCATCTGTATAGCCAATAGAGACTTGTATCACACTAACATTATGGTCTTCTTTTTTATAGACTTTTTCTTTCTGTTGGTTACAACTATATTCCAAACAATGCCTTATAGATCAAAGTTTTCTATAAGGCATTGTTTGTAAAAAAGTCCTGGTTTAGATCTGGTTCAAGGTTCAAGAGTCTTTATTATCCCCGACGGGCAATTTGTCTTGCAGCAGCAGCACATTCACACAACAAAAAATAGACAACAATAAAAATATATTAAAACGACTGATTAAAAATGCCAATAGCTACAGGGATAAAAGCGTTCTTGTGTCGATTGGTCTTACATTTGGGGACAGTGTATCTGTGACCAGACGGGAGCATTTTGAACTCCGCCCACAGGTTCAATCCTACATTAGTCCAAGTTTAGACCTGTGTAGTCTTGATCTCGTCTTTAATTCTAAAATAACTCCTGTTTTGATGTGTGAAGCTTGCTACGTTAAAGAGAGCATTCAAATAGTCATGTCTTTATCGCAACATTATAAAGAGTTATTGAATATCACACATTTTTCCAATATCACACAGCCCTTTTTCAAACTACTGATTCTTTTCTTAGCCACTATTGTTTCTGTGACTCTTTTTCTAATTGTGTTGTCACATCTTTAACATTTAAGATGCTTAGTGGAAGACCTGAGACTAACTTGTCAGTCTAACCAGTCCTACATGTTCTCGCCTCTGAACGACCTCCCAGATTAAGGCTCTGTTCGGAGGTCAGCTGAGGCAAACATGTCATAACTGTCCTCCCAGCTCAGACGTCTGAATGAGCAGCTGGATGATGCATCAGCTGGGGAGACGGCTGGTCCCAACACATCAGATGAATCCACAACAGCGGGCCTCTGAGCAGTACCGGGAGGGTGGCCTGTTTTCCTAAATTGCCTCTCCACATGCAACAAAGACACTCAAGTTCCTCAGGAAGACCCACGGCTGCATATGGAGCTGTTCATCTCCACAACGTTCACAGAAAAATGTCGTGATGTGGAGCTGCATGGGAGGTGCAAGAAAGACTTCTGCTACAGACAGCTTCAAGCACACCTTCTTCTAACCTGCATTAACCCTATGTACCCGAAAAACAGTTGCCTCCTTTGATCCAACTCTGGTCCACTTTCTCAGATAGTCCGTTTGGAATGAATAATAATTAAAACACTTTTGAGTAGCTGTAGTCAATGATATGGCTTCAGTTTAAATAAACGATTTCTAACAAAAGGCTTCAACGTGTTAAAAAACATTAATGACAACGTGACTGTCCACACTTCTCCTCATCTATTGGCTTAATTGCCCCAGTGTAGAGCAGAATTAACCTGACTCCGCCAGATAGAACTGCTCCACAGAACATAGTCTATTTCGCAGTACCATCTGGGAAGGCTCCCGTTGAAAGCGTTTGCAAAAGGGAGGCGCCTTCTGTCAAAAACTTGATGTTGATTTGATGAAGCACCGACTAGTATCCGCTTAGCATGAGGTTTCTTTAACCAATCACAGCAACGATATGACGTGCCACTCTTTGCGCTTCTTTCAAAGAAGAAATACTCTCTACTTCTGATAAAACTGATTCGATAGCAGCGTCAACGCTAACGTCTTTCGGCGTAGCCATGTTGAAAACAAAGAGGAGAAAAGAGCGCTCATCATCATCATCATTGGTCAAAAGAGTCCGGTGAGTCCACAGTTCGCAACTCAAGCGGTTTGGTTGGCGCGATACAAGATGGATTTACAACTCCCAAATCTCGCGAGAATCCAGTTGCATCGCAAGGTTGGAGCAGAATGGCTTTCCCTTGAACCTCACTGCTTAAACCACCAAACTATGTCCATATACTTTCCTGTGCTCAAATGCAGAAATTTCACTCCAGTTTTATGAATCACGCTGTATCACATCTCCTCAAGGAGCCAACAAATCTAATTGAAAAAAAACAAAAAAAAAACGCCCTAAAAAGCATACCCAGGCGGATATTGCATTGACAGCAATATTGTTTAAAAAGTGAAGCGCCAACAAGCTCCCCAGAGTCGTCCCGAGGATAATCCAGTGAAATTTGGGTCTCCGTCTCAGTAGCTACACTGAAAGCATCAGCGAGGAAGGTCAAGTCCGGGACTATCTCCTCCCCCTCCTCTTCCTCCCAGCGCAGTGCCGAGCAACAGTCCACCGCTGCGAGAGACAGACATGATTAACGTTGCATAGACTTCCCCCGCGGAGAAAAACAAGGAGCCGGAGTGTACGAGGACTCATGCGGCGCCGAGGTCACACTCTGCCTGACTTCTGCACCAAAATGTGAGTAAACAGAATTGTGGCTGAGTGAATATGAAAAAAACAAGGCCCAACCCACAATAAATTAATTAATGTTGGTGCTTATCCAATATGAAACTCGGTCTACCAAAATCAGAGCCTAACTTTTCATCGTGCTTTACAACTCGAAGCCAAGCTCAGTCGAAAGTTGATGTAAATTGCTGCAAATTGGCAGAGAAAAATTCATACTCAAAATCACAAAAATATTGAGTTAAATTGAAATCGTGACATTTTTGGAGTGCCGACAATTGTTTTTAAAACCACTCACAGTGAACACAAGCACAGAAGTCACAAGCTGTATTTAAAAAATGGAGTTAGTCAAAATGACAATAAAAGGTTCCTTGAAGCACTTTTAAAGTTTGTCTTATTTTCATAATACAATTTTCAGGAACACACAATATGAGTGAAAATGCTAAATGCAGTTGGGTTACAGTTACATTCACTTCCATGTTTTTCAAGAAGGCCATAGGTGTGGAAAAAGAGGGATTTCCAAATATTTCATGAAAATCGTATAGCTGCAGAAGCCTGAAAAATAATATAGCCTTTCATAGAGTTTTGTGTTAGGTGATTAAAGGGCATTTGCTTTAAGACTTGTGTCCAATCTATTAAAATGCCACCAGAAATGTAGTCAATATGTGGTAGTTTCAAATAAGGCAGCAATTCAACTGCTGTTTATGACTATAAATATATAATCCTCTTATTTGCCTGAGAAATAGTTTTGTCTTTTTAGTCATCTCATATACAAATGTACAAATGTACAAATTTCATTTCATTTCATCTTCTACCGCTTATCCCACTTTGTGGGGTCGCGGGTGGCTGGAGCCCATCCCAGCAGCTTTGGGCCTTAGGCGGGGTACACCCTGGACAGTGGCCAGTTCGTCGCAGGGCTGACACTTAGACGTACATTGACAGACAACCATTCACTCTCACATTCATCCACTAGGGGCACTTTAGAGTCACCAATTCACCTATAGATGCATGTCTTTGGACGGTGGGAGGAAGCCGGAGATCCCGGAGAGAACCCACGGTGACACGGGGAGGACATGCAGACTCCTCACAGAAAGACCAGAGTTTAGCCAATGATGTTTTTGGGTTGGCTACAATCGGCCAACGATGTTTTTTTTGGGTCGGCCGGGATTCGTACTCACGACCTTCTTGCTGTGAAGCGGGAGCGCTAACCACTCCGCTACCGTGCACCCCGCCGACAAATGTACAAATGTTATTAGATTCTGACCTTTCAAATCTAAAACAACTTCACCGTAAATAACTGTTGTTGATATTGTAACATATTAGCTTTTTGAATATTTTTAAAGGATTGTAAAGAAGAACCCTGTAAAGACAATAAAAGAAGCAGGTTTAGTCAGAACTGAGTCTGGAAAGAGGGAAATTTTTTAGTTTTTAAGAGTTTATCTGAACTTTGTGTCAGTTTCTCTGCTTGTTTTATTACATCTAACCATATTATTCTCATTATTACAGTTCCTACACAAAGGAATAGTAAACAGGCTATGGAAATGTATTTTTGTTCATTTTAATTGATTGTAATGTTGATGCATGAACTTGCTCATGATCAGAAGAAAAGAAATAGCTTTAATTTGCTGTATTTTATCACGCAATGTCACGTTAAAATGTAGGCCTATATTACAAAGTTTGGGCTTATATTGAAAATCCATTGAAATAAAAAAGTATTATTACCAATAATGGCTCCCAATGGTAAAGTTAATACAGCGGATAGTTTTATCCATCAAAATATGCCCGATGCAGCTGCTACTTTTAAAAAATAGAATATAGGAATGTAGGCTTCCCATATCAATTTTTACAACTTTTATTCTCCTCTTTTGGTGAATCTTCTCGTTTCTTCCACTGATAACTAATAACTTTCTTCTTTCCGCAGAACTCACAGTGAACAAAAGTTGACTGACCTAACTTTAAACCTGTTTTTTGAAACAGGAAACTCTTGAGTTGTCCTGGTCTAAGGAAGAGAACCTTGGTTTAAACTCTAAATTGCTTCAACCCACTGTAGAAAAATAAGGCCAGTGTTCCTCTGATACTAAGTCCGCTACACAATCAGAACAAAGCCCACCCAAATAAGATACATTACTCGGTGGCTGTCTTTAAATTTGCTGACTTCACGCAGACACTGTTGCACACTGACACTAAATGGGCGCCGCTGTTATTTATGCAGACTTTGAAGTACACACCAAAGGGGCCAACAGAATCTATTGTTATTTATGTTGTAATCCTCACAGAGAACTTTTTAAAGACGGCTTCAAAACAGGGCCAGCTGCCACAACAGACAACACAAAAACAGAAAAATGGACATATTGTATGGGCATGCATACACTTCAGTCTGCTGCTCCACTTCAACATCACACAGCTCCAGACTTTCCTATCTGATGGCTGCGCTGATATAAACAATGTTTTCCCATTGTGGGCCATTAAGTACTTTCACAGTGGCAGTTTGGGCTGAAGTGCCGGGCTAAAGGATGCTTCAACAGTTGTTATGGAAGGACGCAGGATATTTGGTGCAGAGCATTTTCCCATTCAGTTTGAAGCATCGGTGTTGGTCGCATGTCTCTCGGTGACGCCATATTTGCCGGTGATCATTAGAGGTAGAAGTGCTCTCTGTGTTCCAGCAGTGCGGTACTTTCACCATGTAGAGGTATTTAAAAGTTTGATGGTAACATTTCTGAGCATACACTGAAGAACTCGGCTCCAAACAAAGGGTTTTTGTTGTTTGATATTAAGGTCTACAGTTTATATCGAGGTAGTATTTTGGCCACTAAAGTTCTACAAGCAGACAGGGTTATATCCTTGAACTGAATGAGGAGGAATCTTCGAGGAAATAGTCCCATTTGTTGACATGAAGTTTCCAAAATACCAGTCTCAGTCACTATTTTCAATCATTTGCTTTGTGTAACCTAACCTTTTACAGCATAAGAATACATATTATTTGCTGCCGTTATGTTTTAAGAACAATTTTGAAATCAATACGTAACTTTTTGACCAAAAAAGTATTGCAAAAAAAGTAGTGTGTTTATATTAAGTTTTTATTTATTTTTTTGTATGGCTTCTGTACCTGATATTTTTTACGTATAGTTGGGAAATTGATTAAACCTCAAATAGTATTTTGTAAAAGCAATCATTTGTGAAAAAACAGGCTTTATGATGTTATCTACTATTTATTATAATGGATTTCAATAGATAAGAACCTCTATTCAGGTCTGACATTAGTGTAAATCATGTAATTTAAGTGCAGAAACCTGTATTATGTCATGGTGGCTGTTGATTTTCAGAGTAGGTATCCTCTTGGTGGATTTTTGTTTTGTCTACCATCATGGGATTCTTTCTGAACAATGAGCTCGAAGGCCTGTGGAAAGTTCAAATCCATGATGTCCACGACGCAAAAAGCCACTATACACAAAGACATACTCACGAAATTTGATCCTTAAGCATAAGAGTAATTGTAAGTAGGGCTGGAATTAACCGTTATTTTATTTACTGACGCTTAACTGAACAGAAAAGATGTTTTTTTGCAGTGTGTAGAACTTTGTCAGAAAGTAACCTCTTGTTCTATGCTCAAACTTTGCAAGTCTATTGAAACTCATTTTCTGAGTCACTAAAATCAAAGCAAAAGAACTCGCATATATTCATCACATAATATACATTAAGCCTCTCTAGGTCACATATTTGCGTCTGGAGGATAAATCAAAGTGAAATGTAAAGGTGACTGTTTGCCTATTCAAAAGCCCCACTTTAGAAAATAGCTCCTTAAAAGAATTATCCGTCTGGATCAGCGACGAGACGACCTCCGCGTTAACATTATCAAAGCTCATCATTCTTCCTGTGCGCCGTCTGAAAGCATACATCCCTTCAAAGGCTCAAAGTAATTATAGATGGAAGAGAAAAGTTGGTTATGAAAGAAAAACCCAAACGCCTTTTCCCCCAATAACGATTACGTCCTTCCATCATTTATTCATAACTGCGTTTGAAGGGATAAATAATGACCTCCCAGTTTGCACTGCAGGTAGGATTAGGGAGAAAAAGAAACACAAATTAGCTTTACAAAAGACACAAAGAGAGTCTCCGTTTGATAAAACAGTTGAAGGTGAAAAAAGTGCGGTATACTTCACGTACGAACAAACTTGAGACCGCTTTCCATAACAAGCAAAGAAATCTGAAAAATTCATGCAGAGTCAAGACTATCTCTGACCGGAATGTGAATTATAATGAGAAATACACATATTAATGCTGAATGGTTTATTGAAGTGAACTGAATTGGAATGGCGACATTAAATAATAGTTTGATGATTTAGAGGTAATTACACTGCTGCTGATATTTATCATTCACTGTTGAGGATTCCTTCAAATTCAGTCATATTTCAATTAACAGATAAAAGACAAATCAAACATTCTCTCCTAACTGCAGTCTATGTAGCTAGTGACGCTAATGGCCAGTGACGTACAGCTGAAATCTATAAAGCACTATTGAAAAAGATTGTTTAGAGGAATGTTGAGTGCCAAATTAAAAAAAAAAATCTGATCTTACTATCCTAAATCTGAATACATAGGTTAGAATAATCCAAATAAAGCTTGTTGTTGTCTTTCTTTCCCATTGGATTCATGCTACCCAGAAGCTAACAACAACCTGAACAAGCATAATATGGAATGTGATGTTGGGTAAAACAAAAGACCACTTGTACAAAGGCCCAGGTTATACTGATGAGCCAACGAGTGACCACCACTGAAAATCTGGGAAAGCTAAAAGTAATGTGACATTTTTTTTGCTTATTTATGATGCTCTTTCTGTTTGGGCTCGTTTAGTCTGTCTCTCCACTTGGGGTTCACATTTTAATTCACTGTACTTGAGTTCAGAAGGAAACAAACCGAAAACCTTCAAAACAGGATTCTTGGGGCATGTTTGGAGCACTCTGAGTCTGTCTGAACTGCACCAAACACAGCAAATTAAAACTTTACTGTTGAACCAAACAGTTGTACTCACAATAATGTCAATTTGAAAGCAAACAATATCCATTAGTGATTATTCTACACTGTCAATTCCTGTAGAACAAAGTCAGTGATACTAGCAAGCTTTGTTTAATGGTAAAATTAAATCAGGATACTTTTGCTACTTCAATGTGATGAGAAGAGGGAAAACAATATAACTGCTACATCTGTACCCGCCTTGTTAGATCCCACTAAAAACAAAATACAGGTTCTTGGTATTCATCCCTACATCAGACTGCACTTTCACAACTCTTCCTGGAAAACACAGGGCCCGCTCAGTGTCAGTCTGCCACCAAACAACTTTTACACTTGAAAGCTTCCTAAAGGCTCAAAACCTTAGCGGTGGGCTCAGCTGTTCTACAGTATACCACCAGAGTTTAGCGCTTCCCATGCCCCGCTCTGCCTTTTATCCCGTGTTGAAAGCGCACTCTTGCTGCTTTTCCTTCTATTTGTAGTTCACGCAGAAGTTGGAGCATTTGAAGACCTCTGTGTGTAGCTCGGGCTGCGATGAAAGCAGGCGAGGCACAAACAGAGCCGGATTTAACGGAGGTAAATCATCTTACCTGGATCCACTTGTCAGGGATGGCCATGGCCAGGCGGTAATCAAAGCCGAGACCCCCCTCCTTCACTCCTCTGCAGAGAGCCGGCATCCCTGACACGTCCTGCAAACAAGACGCCACATATGGATCCAGTTTTCTCAAAGAGCACATCAATGCCACTTCACGCTTTACACATTCACCAGGGGCTAGAATCCTATAGCCCAGGCCAAACAGAGTGACATCCCATTTCCTTTTTCATGACCTCCTAATTACATCAATGAATAGGTAAGTAAGCCTTGCTTCGCTAATAGAGGTTTTTGACCCTTGTCTGGTCTTAACATTTTCCATTTCCCACTTGTCCATTCGTTCAGGTCTTTCCCATTTCAGAGGTTTTTTTGTTCAGTTTAGCATTTCTGGTTCATTTTCAGTACCCTTGTATCTTTCATTTTGTTGCTTTTCAATGTAGTGCAGTTTATTTGATGTTACTTTGCCCCTGATGTCACAAAAACCCAGCAATGAACAGTTACTTTTACATTCTGTTACAAGCACGACATCTTCCCAACTTACCATTAGTAGTTACACTATTTGTACAATTAAAAGTAACTGCTTGGTGAGATTTTCCATAGATTGCAGTAGATTTATGACTGCATCACCATCTCTGTCCCATACACACTCTTTATTCCTTTTAGTGGCAATCCAATGAGAGCTTTTCTGCACCCCTCCTCACTTTTTTGTAAAGTTATTTTTTTTTGTCTTTATTAAGCCTTTTCTAACAGTAAATTCAGTATAAATTACAAAAGGTTTGACAGACATCCAAGGCAACAGGTCTAAGCAAAAAACTTGGTTTAAACCTCGTAAAGTGGCCTGGTCACACTAATATTAATAATCATAATGGATTCGATTTTATATAGTGCTTTCTCATCCACAGCTACAAACGCCATGCCTACACTCTCTCTGACCATCACCAAACATACCACAATCAAACTAACACATTCATACACCAGTGCCACAGACACTGGAGGCAGGTGGGTGACAACAGTATAAACTGAGGGATGCAGGAATCAAACCACTAACCTTCTGTTTACTGGACACTCTGTTCCACCTCCTGAGCCACTGGTTTGCCTTTTTCTGTCTCAGTTGTTCTCCAATAAAGGGACACCAAAGTAAGTTTTCAACCAGAGCTTACGCAAACTATCCTTGGAGGCTTGATTAGGCCCCATGATTAGATTTCTGTCTTTGTCTGAGTTTACATGCATAAGACTGTGTCCCCAGCACTCCACTCTGATTAATGCTGTATTCACGTGGTCTTGGTATTTAACAGCATTAAGCCTAGCGTAACCTAACTGCTAATAAACTGCTCAGTAATCATTGTCTAATTTTTAAATAACAACAGTAACACTTTACGAGTTAAAAAACAAACAACAACAGAGTAAACTACTACTAACTTTTTTCTCTTTTTAAATGTTTGTGGCATTAAAGTACAAAGCAACCGACAAACCATGGCAGCTTGACTCCAAATACTCACCTGTCGTGCTTAAAAGGGTCCGAGATATTAAAGTGCTTCTTCTTTCTTCTGAGATTCTCTCACAAAGAAAGGATTTTTGCTAACTGAACTTTTGACCTGTTTGTGATGTCTATTATTAATCCTGTTTTGCCAGATTTTATATGATTAAATCAGTCATTTGGAGGGTTCAGTTACAAAACTGTTGGCTGTGTCGCGTTGCACGGTGTCCTCACCTCCGCCACAGTGATGCAGTCTGGGTAAAGGGTGTGCAGAATGTGGTTGGCGAGCATCAGGTAAACCAAAGAGTCTTCATCCACCTGCAGGCCAAAGTACTCGCTGTAGTCTCCGGAGAAGCCTGTGCCTGAGGAGTAAACACCCACATTAGGCTTTCCACCCAAATTCAGCTCTCCCCCAAATCCTCGGCTGATCCATTTAAAGAGCTCTGGCTGTTTCACTTCATATATTTTGATCTTATTCACACTTTTTCTGAACAATCCTTAACAGCGGGGTATAACAGTAGTTTTGGGCTCACTGAGGCTCCTAACCTGAATGATAACATCTGTGAACGTTTCATTTTCTGCTCTCTAACGCCGAGGGTGTGCTTCAAGAGGTTCTGGGCACTTTAACATGTTGTTTGAGCTGAAAACTGAAGAATATGGCTCTCTTGCTACAGAATGAAACACTTTTATAGCGGTGAATTCAAACTACCGTATAGAATTATGTAAAATACACTGCCTTCTGGTTTAAATGATCCTGAACCTCGCAGCACTGTGTCTAAGAGTCTTGAACCAAGGTTTCTATTAGCCACTTTATGCCGACAAAGAAAATCCTCACCAGTCAAACAGATCGGCAAAACGTGGCAAAAATATAAACACTGTATGACCAATAAATGCAGATTATTCAGGTCCAGGTTTCTCTCCTCCATTCTCCCAAGACTGTCATCAGCTGAACTGGTAAATATTGAATGAATTGCGGCAATGAGATCTGTTTATGAAGGAAATATAATGATCCTCCTTTTGTGTGTTATGTTCACAGTAAAAAAAAAAAAAAAAAAAACAGATGCAAAAATCAACAGTGGCAATACACATTGATTATTGTGAAAAAAAGAATAATGAACACTTTTTAGTCATGTTCTTGTGTTAAAACAATACAGTCCTCAGATGCCACGGCTCATTAGAACTAATGCTCTAAAATCTGATGCCCCTGGACTCCTGATATTGTGTGAATTAACTCTTGCAGCTCCCAGTGCTGTGCAGTTCAAACTCAGTACAATTAAGTCACAAACTTTACTTATTGCTGAGTTAAACAAACAGTGATTAACAAAAGTGTAAGTATACAAAAAGTATACATAAAATAAAGACACACAAAAACTTCAAGGGTTTGCACTAAGGACTAAAACACTAATGATCTACACTTGCATGGGACTCAGTTATGTATGGATCCATCTTGATTTGACAAGATACGTATTCTCATAAGATGGTAGAACGCCCTTTAAACTGTCAGGGATGGTCACTTTGACATTATATATTTTAATTACAATAATAAAAATTACTCCATGTGATTTTGTTTTTTGCTCTTGTTTCAAAGATAAATTTGTTTGCAGATTAATTTTGAACCATAATGGTAATAACATACAGGCTAATCCAGACCATTTACTATGTGCTCCACTGATGCAATGGCAACAACCAGCTTTTCTAATTTTTCTTACTGAACTGACATTATTCCAAATTAAGGCTGTCAGTTTTATCACGTTAATAATAATAAAAATAAATAATATTAACTCAAGTAGTATTTGACGGCGATAATTATTTTATCACACGTTAATTGCGCGTCAAAATAGCACTTAGATTTTACCCTCTGCACTTTCCGTAGTTTGAGGGGGGAAAAAAACAAGTGCGCGGGAGCAGGACGTGAGCATGCATCACATAAGCAGAGATGGACAGCGAAAAGGGAACCATAAACGGCAAGTTTCTTTTCAAACTTATGCCAGACGGCACTCTCGACAAAACCCGAGTCATTTGCAGTTACTGTCGTTGTGAAATGAGTTACCACCGGAGCACGTCAAGTCTGAAATACCACTTGTTTGCCAAACACTCAACACAGAGACCCAGGCTCAGCCAACTCGCCAAAAACAAACAACGCTGGATAGGGTTAGCATGTTTTCTACCCTTTTGTTTTAGTAAGCAAATTAAAAACTTCCAAATAGGGTTTTACAATAACATTTATAACAGATGAAAAATATGCGATTAATTTGCGATTAATCGTGAGTTAACTATTGACAGTCATGCAATTAATCGCGATTAAAAATAATATTTGGCCTGACTGAGCTGGTAACAACAAGTGTGTATGGGGCTTTCTACACAGCAAAGAGTGTCACTAATTATTGATAGTGAAGCACAAAAGACACAATGACGATCTTAATTAAATGGAAGGTGAAATTAAGGATGAAGTAGATCCCACTGGAACAATATGTTGTAGTATACCACCAGAGTAGTGAGTGGACTACTTACAGACAACACAAAAAGTATTAATGCACATTTTGCACAATGTTTTAGGGCCTCTTATCCACACATAATGGATTTTTTAAAGAGAAAGTAAAGAGAAAGTAAAGCTTTTTGAAAACTCAGATGCAGCAGAGACGTGTACTCAAATAAACCATAACTTTTCAAATCTGTGCTGATATCACAGCCGATGTCTTTATTAAGCATGTATATATCCATGGCAACAACAACAACCACAGCTGCTGGGAACCTGGTTTTATATGTTTGCCTCGCTCAATTAGAACAAATTATATTAGATAACATTAATTATAAGAGAACTTGGCATCAATACATCACTTCAATCTGCTCAATCTTCAATTACCACATCATCAGTTGAAATTCTGCCAGAAACAGACATGTTTTTCTGCTTCATATTGAACCGAAACATAACACAATTCCACCTTGTTCTTTACCCACACTCATTTACTTTCTTAACCGCCATCACTCATCGTTTTAAATAAAGCAAAATAAACTCACTGTGCTTGCTCTAAACGTTCCTCTGTAGTTTCTACATGGGTTTCTGACAGAGCGTACTGCCATCTTGTGGTGTGGAGAACTGTTTTATGTGTGAATGGAGATATTTTACCGAATTCTTTCATCTAGACAAAGATATTTTTTTATAAATAGTCAGAAAAGATATTTATTTAAGTGTAGCGAGGGTCTTTGTTCTACATTTATCAGTAAAAGTCAGCTGTGGACGCTAAACTTAAACAATAACATACATTTATTCCATAATATCTCTTCCCTCCTTTTTCTGTTATGTATATGTGAATGATATATTAGTACCAGCTCATTGTGTGGAGGCACATGCACCAGATGAAGAGAAGGCTCCTGGTAAAATAGCCGCATGAATAATTACTACAATTATGTGTAGGCCTCTAGAATCTTGTAGCATTGGAGAAAGCTTTAGTGTATATTATTAGTTGGACTTACCGATGCCGTGATGGTGGTAGAGCATCGAGGTGACTCCATCAAACCTGAAGCCATCAAAACAGTACTCCTCCATCCACCAGCGCAGGTTTGACAGGAGGAAGCGCCGCACTTCCCAACTGCAGAAACAAACAGAGACACACACACACACACACACACCGGCCAAGGTCAGACAAACAACAAGCTGTGAATTATTCACACATCTCATCATGCACTTTAGGCTCCTGAGATTAATTTTCGCCGCTACAGGACATTCACATATTGATAACCAAAGCTCTATTATGTAGAGGATAGAGTGTCGGTGACAGGAGATGGCATTTTCATTAACTGCTCTGTTGAAGGGGTCACTAGTTGTGCTTCTGTATAATATTAGGTGAAAATTAAAATGTTGAAATGTCACAAAAAAGAAAAGGGAAATTAGGTACCTTATTTAACTTAAGAGAAGTAAGAAACTCTGCAGAGTAGTGATGTCAGATGTTGAAGGACACAGAGAATATACTGTGTTGGGTATAGGGCAGAGATAAAAAATAGAATGGACTCAATTGTGGTGGTTTTTGAAGAAAGATGTTAAATTTTAGGGTGTTTTCAATGAATGTGTTGGAGAGGTAAGATAGGAGCTAGACAAGAAGAGTGATAGGATAGTCCTGAGCTGGGAGTCAAATTATCCCCTTCTGGATATGTTGCACTCATAGCCAGTCATTTTCTACCGCTTATCCAGTCAAAGGTTATGGGGAGCTGGAGCTTACCCTACTTGTTGCTTTTTGTTGTCTATTTTCACAGCTTGAACTTTTGGAAAATCCTCTAAAGAGCAAAAAAATAAATAAAATATAAATAAATAAATAAATATTAAGCTTACATTTATTTAATTTTTAATTTTTCTTCATCTAGAGTCTAGCTAGAAACACTTATGTGGAAAGTGACCATGAGTAAAACACAAGACTACATGGGCGAGTGTGTCTGCTCTAGGAGCTGCAGAAACCTAAAATAAACACTGAAGAAAAACCTTTTTTTTTTTGGCAAATGCACTCATAAGCAATTCTTATTAAAAATCAACAGCGGCCTTGACTGACTTGGGTCCAGGTCTAATAATATTCCATCTTTGTACAGAGAAGGCCAAGTGCCCATGGGGTTAAGGATCGAAACCATGACCTTCTCGCTGTGAGGCAGAGGTGCTAACCACTCTGCCAATGTGCACCAGGCATAAATTCATGTCACTAGTGTTGCCTGTGAGCTTTCTTTTAGGACTTTTTAATGCTGCATTACTTTGTTATTTTAAAGATTAACAATTTTAAAGCATATGATAATGACAAGAAATGATAAGTTGATAAATCTGATTAAAGCTGTCTGCAGACCTTACTGTTGTATTGTTGTTTGTGGTGAAATATTTTCTGTCTGAAATTAATCTGATTTGAATAAGTAATGAATGAAAAGTTGGCAGACTGTTTGTAATCTTGTGATCTGTTTACTATAAATGCAAGTCAAAAATACTTGACATGGAAACTTGAGTGCTTCAGCTGTCAAGTGTCACAATGATCAGCAGCTTGCTCAAAATATCATTTAAAGTTTTCCATTTCCCACTTCAGACCACATGCATGACCACTGGAAAAGTCTTGAGTACAGCCAGGCCCATCCTGTGCATGTGAACTGATAGGATTCTGTGCTACACTTGGGTAAACAAACACTATGCATAGGAATTAACTTTTCCTTCCTGAGGAGTTGATAAATCATAGCCTTCTATTAGCGTCCATCTTCAGTGAAAGCTTCGATCATCCAAGTAAGAGGGCAAAGCCTCTTAACCAAACAACAAACTCAAGGTCTGTATTCCAAATTTGGACATGTGAAATTTTTTAATTAGCACATAAACACCTTTTGAAACCTTGCTTTTCCACTGTGGTGCTTGCAGGATGGAAGAGCAATGGCATTATACTAAACAAGTTGCTTCCTAAAGAGAAATCTTAGTGAACTTTTCAATAGATGTGTTGCCATTAACTAGAATAAGTGCTTCTGTTTTCTCATAATAGCGTCAGAAGGTAACGTCAAGTCTGCTAAAAGAAAAAACAGCTTTTAGCTCTTTGCAGAGAAATTTTTCTCTCAACGTTTATCAGAGTAGTCAGTACAAAATGCAGAGCAACTAGAATCTAAGGCTCAGAGAACGCTGGCATAAATTGTGAGTTAATCAGTGCATGTTGTGGTCGTTCTTCAGTAATCCCCCTTCAGTTCACTAAAGCCTGAATGTTACAAATATTTTGTTTAGAACTGACAAACAGGCTTAAAAAGCTGCATAATGACAAACAAATAAGAGAAAAACAAGTGATCATAAAACAGATTAAACTGTTGCAACATTTAACCAAATTCATTAAAAATACTTGTGATAAAGGTCCAGGGTATGGCACATTGACATTTTAGTCTGATTCAATAAAACCTAGACAACTGTCAGTGAGTGACACCACTGCTCTAAAGAAAAAAGAGCTAACCCATGGGAGTATAAAAATGTTTGACGCTTTACTTGATGCTAGTGAGCTACAAAAGCACGCCGATGCTCTCTCGGCCTGCTGGTGGGACTGTTGACGGAGGATTCCATAAATGGCCCAGGTCCTCACAGCCTGAGCGATGTGAGAGTCATCTGGATCTGAAAAGCCACTCAGGGACAAGTACGTGACGTATCTCACCTCTTTCCTTTATGGGTTACTATGGATACATGAGATTTTTGTTATCTCTGTGCAGGGTGCGTAATGAGCAACGGAAGCAACAGTGTACACATGGACGTCATGCTGGAGCTCAGCGGGCTCTGAGTTCCACTACATGCTACGTTTACTCTGATTAAACTGTTGCCCAATCCACAACAAAGTGCTCTCTGCACAATTAGATTAAAAGGCTGTTTAGGAATATAGGTGCAACAAAATACTATGGCATTTTCAGATTATTTCTTTTCCCTTTTGCAAAATGAATAAACAGGATACAAACAGGAAGTTAATTCTGAGTAAATTCACTAGTGACATGGGCAATTTATGTGTTAAGTCCCTTATTTAGACAAGCAATCTATGAGTCATGGAATAATCGCTCCTGATGGCTTTAAATCAGTGGTTGTAGACTGTAGTCAGTCAGTGTGTCAGGCTCAAAGACGACCGAGCTCTCAACCAAAGATTGCCTAACACAAATCAGTGTCAGATAATCATAATGAATCCTGCTATAGCCATTTGCTCTGTGCTATATTTTTTCAAAGTGGTTAACTAGATGGCTATGTCAACAAACAAACAAACAATAATGTGACCATTACAACAAGCTCTCTTTGCCACAAGTAGTGCTTCTCTCCAAACTACAATCTTGTCCTCCTTTGTAACTCTTTTTGAAGCGCACAAACACCACTGACGCTAAGACTCATATTTAGTTGAGCTGGTGTATAACATACATCATACTGCAGGCTGAGGCGAATTCAAGTTGTACAGCATAAAATGTGTGGCATGGGTAAGAACTAAACTAAGACTAAGCACTGTGTTGTTTAATCAACATTTAAATCGTTTGGCTGTAATTTTACGGCCCCCTTTGTGAAGTCCATCTAACTATGGACACTAGATAGGGTGTTAGCCCCTGAGAAGGAGGAAACAGGGAAGTCATGAAAAAGAGTCATTATCATAAACCCCCTCCTCTCTGCCATCATTTCCACCTGTGGTATCGCAGCAAACCGTAATGTAAAAGGAGAAACCCTGTGTACTGCTGACAGTACAACTATAACTTCCAAATGGCCCGATATTGTCTGTAAATGATCACAAGAAACACAATGATGGGCAAAACCCAAGACAGTATGTATGAGTGCCATACTCAGAGGCTTTATGGGCCATTTAACGTCATAATAAACCGGAATGTTTTTGTTGTTTTTTGTTTTTGCATATGCACCATGAATGAATTATTCAAGATCGTAGTCTAAGAATACATCCTTGTACCCACCCATATATTTGAGTTGACAACACTGAGCAGCATCTATAAATGTAGCTAACGTAGCTAATCCCTGATTCTAAGATGTTGGACTGTTTACATCCAGAGATGTGAACAGGGAAAGACAGTTGAGATGAAGTCGACAGTGCCTCAAGAGAACAGCGAATGCAGAGTTCACAGATGCTCAAGTCATAATGTACTCTACCAGATGCAGCGCATGAGGGACTCTACTCAGTTTACTGTCAGATGATATGTTTTGGAGTTTTATCCTGTGCTTTTCTATATGTCAGGGACAAACTACAGAAGTTTAGTAATAGGCTTTGTCCAGACATCTTTTCTTTCACTTAGCACTTATTAATATTGGTCATGTTGGCAAGGCTTCATGAGTCACAGTACTTAGTATAATATGCAGGATTAAAAAAAAACAAAAAACATACTTGAACATAATTTTTGTATTTAAATTACAACCTTGTAATTATCTTAACTTTGTTGTTGGGTTTTACTTTAACCAAGAACAATGTTCAGTAATGTGTGCGATTTAACAGCAGCTGGTTATTATAGCTGTCAGTCACCTGCATGTACACTTACATTACACATGGCATTATGATCTCTGACAGGTGAAGTGAATGACACTGATTATTTAATGTAGTTACCATGGCAACTCTGAATGTGTGGCTTACATTAGGAACAAGTGAACATTTTTTGTTAGTGCATGTGTTAAAAGCACATGTACTTTGTATGACAGTCCATGGTAAATATCTATGGACATGGTCACTTTTTGTGGGGAAAAAACCCCCCCTAAAAACACTTTATAGTTAAGAGTGATGTGACAGTTTGCCTCTTACATACAAGTACAATACTTTGGAAATACACTTAAGCCTCAACAAGATCTCAACAATATAGGCCGCGCATTCAGCAACAAATCATCAAACTGTCCTGAATGAGAACCGCGCTCCCGATCATACTCTTTCATTGCACATTGAGACAAAAACGTTGCATCTATTTCGGTGGACACACACACACACACACAAGAAAAAATGTACCCGCTGCCCTGTAGGCCCTAGTGGCTAAGAGACATACCTAAACTGATTGTAGACAATTTGTTTACTATTTACCAAGGCCAAACTTGGCTATATTTTCTAAGAAGGTATTTTAATTGCTGCAAATGTTTTATCATGCAGTAACAGCTAGCTCGTTTTTGTTTTTGCCATCTGTTGGGGAGCAGTCTCCGAAAAAAAGATCGCAGGTGCCTGGAAAAACTAATAGAGAGGGGGTATTAGTTTGGATGCTATACTGAATGAAATGGACCATCCCCTGCATTGGACTTTCAAACAACAGAGATCATCCAGTGGACGTCTGAGATCAGTGAGCTGCAGGAAAATAAAGTCTGAATCAATTTATTTCATCTGGTGCTTCAAACTAATCATGGCCAGAGACGTTTTATTAACGCTCTCACTGTGTAAGATCCTGTTATCCAGTTGGTGCTGCCCCCTTGTGGCATAAGTGCTTCACTTTGAATTAGATCAATGGTGGTCTATATGAAAATTGCTTTATGCAAAAATAAATGGTGGAGCTGCTATACTTGGAAAGCGGTAAAACTGAGTGTTATTTAGTATTTGTATTTTGTCATTTATATCATTCCTGCAATTGTTTAAATTATATAACATGATATCATTTTGAGGCTATATTGTCAGTTGTATATTTGGCCAGACAGCCGGTTTGTGCATATGCCTCTCATTAAAAAGTAAAGTCTATCTGTTTTTCCGACTCTCTGAACCACAATATTTAGCTAGGTTATTATGACCATTTTGTCAAATGTAGCTAAAAAAAAAAAGAGTGAAAACATTCCCCTTTGAATATCCACTTTTCAAAACGCTACAACAGCGAGCAGAGGCATGCATACCACACTTCACATCATTAAAGCTGACAGGGTGAACTTGTTAGCAAAAAGTAGCTATAGCTACATCCCAGAGATATGGAGCAACATTATCATTCCTTTCATGTTGTGTTTTGGTGACCTGGGGAATGTATTTCCTTCTTCTAAGTTGTGTTTTTGGTATCCATTAACTCTCGGGGGATCTATAGATCTACAGTGATGCTGAAAAATGCACCGCTATGTTAATCAGCCGCACACTCACATTGGAGCCGTTCTGTTTGTTGTGGGATAAGGCAGGACACATCTTTTATATTTCCAGCTAAAAACAGCTCCTAATGTGGGTAAGCACAATACTGGGATTCATAAATATGATGAACACCACAAGGAATTGCAAAATGATTTTCATCTGCAGCTACAAATCTGTCTAACATTTGAAATATGTTACATGTGTGCATATGCACAATGTCGTGTTTAGCAGTTCATTAGATTTATGAGAAAAAGTTTGTAAGAAAGTAGGCTGTGAAAATATAAAGACTCGTTTAAGCATAAATACACCTGGTTTATGCTGTGTAACAGTGGCAGGGTTTTTTAAATTAGTGAAAAAGTATTTTTTTCTGACAAAAACTAACAGCTTAACACCTTACCACAATCTCAAGCTTTGACAAACCTAATCATAGTCAGCAAGATATCAACTTTGTCTCAGGACAAACTTGGGTTTCCAAAAGCACAATGCTGTAAAAACATTTTCTAGATTTGTCACACCTAACCCTTTCAGATCATCAAACAAATTAATAAAATTTGACAAAGATAACTCAAGTAAACACAAAATGACCCCAAGAATGCAGAAACATGTAAACCAAACAAAAAACAAAAAAACATAAAGGCTCAGATTCAGAGGACTGACAAGAAAAAAGTTGAACTTTTTGGAAGGTGTGTGTCCTGTTACATCTGGTGTAAAAGTAACACAGCATTTCAAAAAAAAGTACATCAAACAGTCAAATATTGTGTTGGTCGTGAGATGGTCTGGGGCTGCTATGATGCTTCAGGACCTTGACAACTTGCTGTGATTAATGGAACCATGAATTCTGCTCTCGACCAACAAATCGTGAAGGAGAATGTCCGTCCATCAGTTCGTAGTTCTACAGCAAGACAATGATCCAAAACACATCAGCAAGTCCACCTCTGAATGGCTTAAACAAAACCAAAAAGAAGGTTTTGGAGAGGCCTAGTCACAGCCAGGACTGGAATCTGATTGAAATGCTGTGACATGATCTTAAAAAGGCAGTTCATGCTCAAAAACCTCCAATGTGGCTGAATTAAAACAATTCTGCAAAGAGGAGTGGGCCAAATTTCCTCCACAGTGATGTGAAAGACTCATTGACTATTATCTCAAATACTTGATTGAAGTTGTTGCTGCTAAGGGTAGCACAACCAGTTAGGTTTAGGAGGCAATCACACAGGGCTAGGTAGGTTTGGACAGCTTTATTCTCTTAATAAATAAAATCATCACTTAAAAACTAAATTTTGTGTTTGTCTAATATTTAAATTTGTTGATCTGAAATATTAAAAAGTGACAAATGTGCAATAAAAAGTTTCCACAGCACTGTCTAGTCCAAGGTTTTGTGTACCATCCACTACCCCCACCTGCCCTACTGATTTACACAAGCCCTTTTTACATATGCCCCCCGGATGTAATCAGGGTTATTCCACCCAGACTGTCCCCTGACCTGTGTACATATCTGTGTTCATACATGCCATGAATAGTCTGGATTGTTTTACTGAGGAGAGAAGGAAGTGAAGAGCATGGGATGATTATTAATTAGCTTAACCGAGCTAACACGAAGCTAACGGACAAATGAGTGGACTCCTGACTGATTCTGATGGTGAAACTACACTTATTAGCATGTGTTAGCCACATAACCAAACAATGGAAAGTAAAATCCAAAGAGCTGTGGAGACTACATGCATGGAGTACGCATCATCAGGTCACCACAGAGCGTCTCCTGACAACATTCTCACCTGACAGCGACCCGGAAACATCACTGAAAGTTGTAAAACTGTAAAAATTGAATAAGACTGGGAAAGGGATCTCGGTGCATATGCATCTGACTATCTTGGCCAGGACCCTATTTTCCTCCCCTGTCTTCCACACTCACCTAATCTGCCTCTTTTCCTTTTAAGCACAAGCAGAATTTTTTCTTAAAAATTAAAAAAAATAGAAAGTTAAAAGCACTGGCATTTGAAAAAAAAAAAAAACACTCACTGTATTGTGGTGCATGTTCTTTCTTGATGTGTGAGGACCTATCATGGAGAAAATCAATTTGCGCAAACTCTACAAAGATTAATTACACAGCAACTTGAGATTAAAAAAGGTTTCAGTCACAAAGATTGCTTTTTGTCTTATTAAAACCTCCAAAAACAAAAGAGATGTCACTTTCCCTCGTCGTCTTTTCATTTTAAAGTAAAAATACATTATATATATATATGTAAAATAATAATCATAAAAATATATAAATGTGCATATATCCAACAACATAAACATTTTCTTATAATAACAACATATTTTATCAAACAGACTTTTATTTTTTTCCAACAAACCATACCGACATTTTATAACAGAGTTGGTCTAAACACAGACTACATATGGAGCGGTCTCTTAACCTTCTTTGAATGTACCTTTAAAAGTGCTTTCATACCTGACGGGTTTGGGCCAATTAAAACCAACTCAAGTGTAGTTTACTGGTTGTTGTGCTTCATTTGTGCTTGTGAGAAAGCGGTCCAGCAAATTCTGGTGCACACACACAAGCGGACTCCACAGCCGTTTGTTTAAAGTGAGAATAATTTTGTTTGCGGCCGAAAACTAAACAAAAACTACATAAAAAGTAATTAGTGAGTTAATGTAGCAACACTTTCATTAATGAATAAAACAAAACAAAAATAAACAGACAGAGCAGAATCCAATCAAAAAGAGGAGGAGACGAGACGAGAAGAGATCCAATCAGAACTCACATTTTTTAGGGTCGCGGAAGTGATGTCAGACGCAAACATTTGTTAGCCGCAAGACAATAGGCAACAGACGAAGGAAAGAGAACGGCTTTTAAATATCAAACAATGTTAACACACCTTAATCCCAGCCGTAACAGTGAAATGAAAATGCATTACCCTTTATATTTTAGTTGACTAAATCTATTGGAGATATAGTAACTAAACTAACAAGGATTAGATGATTAAATTATGACTAGTACTAAATTTAGTTTATTGTCAAAAGATTAAGATTAACATTTGCTGTAAAATCAATACTGCCGTTGTGGTTTTGTGTCAGTGTTTTTATCCATTTGCTTAACGTTTTTTTAGTCTATATCGCCCAGGCCCTATGGCTTTATAAAGTTTTTAGCTTTTGTAATACAATGCACTTAGTATTTTAAATGAAATATGATCCATTTACAACAGTAGTGTGCACAAAAAGCAAAACAATAACCTTAGAGATTCTTTCCTTAATGTAGCCTGAGATCAAACAGCGACATGAACAAAGACAAACAGTATCCTTCGATACTTTCTGACGTTGCTTTGCTGTCGAAAAACATTTATGTGATTGGGCCCCCCCGGTGCTGCTGGTGCTACAGCTGTGTCTGAGTAAACAAGGGAGATTGACATCGCTGTAGCCGACCACTTGGCTGGTCTCACTCTGTCAAACTGATGACATTGAACCTGTGACAGGCTTTGCTAGAGGGAAAATCAACAACAACAACAAAAAAACAACACAAGTGGTTTTTGTTTTTTTGTTTTTTAACACACATCAGCTCTGTGTGGCTAATTGAGAATTATGTTCAGAGCTGCAACAGAAGGCATAACTTTGATTTTACGAATCAGGACCTTGAAATAGAAACGCAGACAGCAACTGAACATTATTTTGGTTATTTTAATGTTGCTATATTACACTGAAGGGTTCAACTCTTTTTGTTGGATTCAATTTCATCATGTCAGAAAGTTGCTGAAGCAGTGAGGACATCCAGATTCATGCTTCAGTAGAACTTAACAAAAAGCTCAAAGTGAAAAATCCTCCACAATTGTTTAGGCTTCTTTAGACCGACTTCTGGGGCTGGAGTGAACCAACAAAAGTTTCATTTAATAAAGTTTCATAAAACTTTGTTTAAAATGATTCAATCTGGGTTAAACATTCCCAAGAATTGTCTTGCCTAAATTAATCTAAGTTTAGTACATCTAGGTCTAGTGAATATAACCACAGCTCAGTCTGTGTCATGGAACAAATGGATCAACTTTGCTTCCAAGAGCAATGACACAAACATGGTTTAATATCATCTTATACTAAAGCAAATGGAGTAAAACTTCTTGACTTCAAAATAAATTAAGCAGTTTAATCTGTTTGTATAATAAAAGCAAACATGTACGATACTTCACAACAACAGAGTCTGTTTCTTTCAGATAAACCTAACTGGGTTAACTGGGCAGCTAATATGAAGATTACACACAGAATATATGTGTCCTACACATGTGAAGGAGAGTTGGACTGACCAAGTTGTACCGGTCCAGTCTGTTGCTGATCTACAGTGTACTGTCAGTGTGCAGATCCCTTATAGTCACTGTAATGAAGCTCTAGACACATTCTCTCACTCGTCACCTGATACAATCACTTACAATATTAATACAGTATTAATACAGTATAAATATTATATGCTTTATATAATGCAATCTCTAAAAGGAAATAAACTTAAGCTGCTCTTGGTGCAATGAATAGTTTGAACACGATTTAAAAATGTAAACCCTGTTTGTGCAACCCATGCCCTCAGAGCTTAAAATGAAAGGCCTATTGCCCTGATTGTCCACAGACAATTGAACCAGTTTAACTTGAATCGGTCAGGTAAGTTAAGGGCAGTGTTATGGCCAGTTCACTCTGTAGCTACATCTCTCTGTTTAAAGGAATAAACCAGTTTTCAAACTCTGCCCAGACGAAGCAAGTGCATCAGCAGGATCTTGTGAAAGGGGGAAATGACTCACAACAACATAAGGCAAGCTTTTGAACTCAATGCCTGGAAATAGTGTTATTTTTTTTTTAGAAAAGGTCTATTTTGAAGAACTGCATGGGGATTTTTTAAATATTTCCACTGACCTTTCTTCATTTATGAGTGAAAAAAGTAAAGCTTAGTACAGTTTATAATGTGGCTTCGACTTTTGATGCAAGAGGATAAATGAAATCTTTGTTCGAAGGGGAAACTAAGCTTGGTGCAACACTATTCCAAGTTAAACCATGATTTAAACTTCGTCGGTGCCTTTTTCTCTCAATATCCAGCCTCTAAACCGCACCATTAACAAAAACCTCTGGAGCACTTTAAATGCTAAATGTGCATCTTCAATAATGCAAGAGGATAAAATGCTGTCTGTGGCCAGGTGGGGCTGCCTAAAAAAAGACATTGAAATGCTTTTGTGCTCCATTCCTCAGGGATGACCGAGCCAGCGCTGTCTGACAGGTGTGAAGCTGCATGTAACATCGGTGCCTTCCCCTTCCCCAGAGAAAGAACACGGGGGAGAGTGGTATGATCCGACGGAACAGGCCGGCTGGGTGGTCACGCAGACCCTGTGATAAATAGATTAGGCCCTCCACTCGGCTGCGCAGAGCCAACAAAAGGCTCAGGCGAAATGTATCCTCACAGGAAGGACATAATAGGCGGTGAAACCATAGTGCCACATTAGGAGCCACTGTGCCATTCATCATCAGGTCCAATTACAGAGTTAGATCTCGGTAAGTGATGCGGTACACAGTGGATCAGCGCAGCTCAATGAAGTTATCACTGGGTCTGTGGAGTTAATATAAAGCAAACTGCATATTAAACTCTCCGTACTTAACCTCGGTAATGGATTTTAAAAGTGCAGTGGGTATAATGTTGTAGTTTATACTGTTTAACTAAATGGAACACATCAGACAACAGTGCATAATCACTTTTGCCTAAGTGGAAGTTTCATTAGTCCCTGTTCTTGTTCCTACAGCTCCCCAGAGAGGACAAACTGAGCACTGCTACAGGAGAAGCACCTTTCCCGTTGCATGAAGGTTCAATGTATTTATTAACTCGCTATATTGTTTAGTTTCAAAATCCAGCCACAAGGAGTCACAAGCCAGTGTACTTTTTGTGCCGATCCCAAATCTGGATAAATGGAGAAGGTTGTGTCAAGAAGGGCTGTAAAAAGCTATTCCAAATTAATATGCAAACCACTGGGTCATTTTCTGAGGTGATGCTTGAAAAGGAACAGCTGAAAGGAGATAAAATTTGATATATTTTGATATATTTGAACATATACAACAGAGTGTCCCTGCAGGGCTACCGTAGCTGTCCACAGATGGAAAGATGTAAGCCTTGGAATCTGCACTTTTGCCACAACATGTCACTGATAAAGTTAAAAACCACACACATTGAACCTGAATGTTTGAGTTTTCCAAATTAAAATTCTTGTATTGGCCTTGATTCCAGCATTCTCAACTGACGGGAAGGGATATAAAAGCGGGTCTTCGTCATGTTTTTGGTAGGTTTTGTGGTTAAAAAATGTCATCTACCGCCATATTATGTGAGACTAGAGTGTGCTAAGACCAAGCCCTTTTTGCTTTTGCTAAACAACATGAGCTACATGTGCTTTTTTTAATGAATAAAAGTGGGAGTCTACTGGCGAACAGCACATTCACTATTAGGGCATGTCCAAAAGCTAGTGGCGACTGAACAAAGTCATGACAGGAACTTTGGTTTGATCCTTTAGTGCTGGAAGTAAAAAACAAAAAAAAAACACGGATTGAAATTTGTACTCAAAATTCTGCAAGATGACCAACAACTAAATACATGTCTGTGCTGTCAGTGAGTAGGTAGATAACATTGACATTAACGGCGTACAAATGTGTATCGGCAAGGAAACACACATAGATGCTAGGGATACTTAAAACAACAGCAGAATATTAACAGCAAAAAACTAATGTTTTGCTGCCTGTAAAGTCTCAAATTGTGTGTTTTAAAATTTAAAAATTAATGGAAAATACTGTTGTCATAGTGGTGGCTTTTGGTGGATGCTGCTTAAAGAAGGTTCTATACATCCAATTCTCACAGCTCATCTTTGAAAGTAGTCCTCAAACCAGTTTTGACATAAGGATTACTTTCGACATGACAACATTTTTATTTTGGATGCCCAGAATATCACCTACTGTAGCTTTAATATGTACTTTTAATACGCCTGCTTGTAGGCTTAAATAAAGTCATCCATTACACAGCTCTTATTTCATCGCGAGCACACACACTGCCAAAAGACACCAAAACCAGTCCATTTACATTTTTCTAATTCAGCTCAAGATGTTCCTTATCAGAGCTTATTTCCTCCTGCATCCGAACATGATGCAACTCACAATATGGGATTTACAGATACCAAAAACATGCGGTGCATCTCGGAGTCCATTTTGCATAAAGGGTCAAGGCGACGTGTCACGGTGGCAGCGAGAAAAGATTTAAGGCCCTGTTTTTACAGCGTCACAGGTAAGCTGCAGATAAGAGCAAATAAATTTAAGAAGCTGACAGCTCATTCCACAACAAGTGGGGTGCTCAAACAACGACGCCGGACAGCCTGATGGATGGCGCGTATGTGTTGGACCAAAAAGGACAAATAAGGTGTCTAATTTAACGCTTTTCAAACTTTACTCCAATCCATGCAGCTATTAACTCACCGTGGACGGACACTGACAGCAGTGACACATGCAATAAATTCAAATTCCCCGCGTGAAGCTCAATTTATACACTCGTTCAGTCACAGAAATGGAAATTCACATGGACACTGTAGGCTTAAGGTTCATTTTGTGAAAAAAATTGTGCAGCTGTCAAACAGAATTCACATGAAACATCTGTGTCCAAAATGGATACTTCTGTATAATGCTGAAAGCTGCATCTTTCAAATACAGTAGCTTCCATTAGCCGTGTAGTAAGTTAATGTCAGGCGTGGTCCCTTCCGTAATCAATAAGGAACCTCCTAACTTCTTACTGTTGACCTCGTTGATAACGTTGTACTCAAAGGTTAAAGAACAGGAGTTAGAAACAGGAATCAGGAGCCATCTTTTTAAAGGATTCTAACTGAGCCATTGTTTTAGTTGCAGTTTGTGCTATCAGTTGTGTTATTTTTTATTAATGGACTTATTTTACAAATTGAAATATTGCATAAGAGAGAATGTATGGAAACATTAAAACAAAAACAAACAAACAAAAAAAAACTCAAAATTTTGCAAAAATGTAATACTTTTATATTAAAAAGCATGAACATCTTTGAGACACAAGTAGTTCAGTGCCATATTGATACTGCTCTTGTTGATGCTGTGATAAATTTGCGATATATTGTGTAGCACCTGTACAATGTTTTTAACTTAAGCTTTTTTTTGTTGCATTTTTGTGACCATCGATATTACTAACTATAGCAACAGCTAAGTTTGAATTTCTCAGACATTTTCGACCATATACAAATAATAGGAAGCCCTGGTTGAATTGACTTGACATAGCGTCAAAGCTTACGAGATGATGCACTTAATGCTATGACTCAGCTGCTCGAGGGAAATCTGGGAGCCATTGCCACAGCGTACAAAACACGTGTTAGACTACATCTTTGTAGCTGTAGCACGTTGTTAAGCAGCCTGCGGTACAGTCTGGTGAAGCTGGCTGCCTCACAGTGTAAAATCTCATCGAGCCGTCTGACAGACTGTCCCTGTATTGCTGTGCCTTGTGTCAGATATGTACCATTTGTCTGGCAACCGTTCAGCTGGCTGGCAGCTCACGCCACGGCTCGCTCAGCATCCTGGGAGGGATGTATCCTACTGTCTGTGAGTGTTTGTTTAGCTGCCTGTAATTAGCATCACCTTGTATTTTGTACTTTTTCAGGATTCAGCTACAACTAGACAGGCAATAGTTTCCATAAAGGACTTTGTGTAAAGGGCAGTATTGGTACTTGTAGGCATACTGTATGGGAAACTTGTGAAGCTACTATTTTAACAATGACGAGAATGCTAATTTATTCTTGAGGTTGTTTTTGTCGTGCTTTCCAATGTGCTAATCACTTGGGAATGGCTAATTAAAAACGGAGGACTGAAGCTTGGCAGCCAAACGTTTGGAGGAGCCTTAGAGACTACATTGAGGAGAACTACTCCCTGATCATTCTGTGTTCATAAAAGAAACAAGAGCAGGTACCGTAATCCTTTTGATTATCAGTTACAACAGTGACCTTTAAGATAACTGTTGTTGTTGTTTTAAAAGCAAGATAACTGCATATTAATAAACATAACCTCGAAATGTAATGCACCTCATTCTACATGTTGTTATTGCTCCGTTCAGGCATAAATGTCAATCATTCATGATGAATGACTAATATAGTTCTATAGTCTTGAGATGTTTTCATCATCTAACACTACAGTAGAAAGGAGCAGAACTGACATAAGAAAACCCTGGCACACAGCTTCAAGAGGCTGTACATGGCACAAAAATGCTGAACATAGTCATTACAGGCAGAGATGTGACCTGCTTGTGCTGGAAGTGAAAAAACAGACCAGGTAACTATAGCAATAGTTCCTATAGATGGTTTTTGATCTATTTTATTTTAATTTTAAAATGTGGCTAGTTGTTCCCTATTGACAGATGGACATGTTTCGACTGCTTAAGCCAATGTTGATGTCTGTTCTCCAGTCATTCTAGCCTTATCCCAGTCTATTACATGGTTCTCCCTCTTGGAGTGCTCTGAAATGGCAGACTTCAGGTTTTCTTGTTCTGCTTTCTGTTTTATTGCTTGTTCTTGTTGTTTCTTTTTCACATTCTGTTTGATGTTATGTTATTATTCGCTGTTGGATTTAGGAAGCGTTCGGGGGTGTACGTAATATCTCACACCTGGGATGCTGTTATAAAAAAGCTAAACTACAGGGGGCGCTGTCATCCCTTCCTGGAACTGCAGGTAGACACATGACCGTTTTAATAATTGGTTTCTAATGGTTTTGTTTAGTTATGCACTATTTACAGTTTTGTATAACCTAGCTTATAAATATACATTGCCAAAAGTTATATTTCATTGGTTTATGAGTAAGAAATGTGTTACAATTTAATAAAAAATATGTTTTATTCCACACTGTTCACATACTAAGCTTGATTAGACTCTGAAAAAAGCAAGTTCTCTCATGAAACAGCTCTGTTTTTGCATTTTTCCTCTGAGACTGTTGAGACTGTTCCTTTATGTTGGAGCCACTGATTCCTATACTCCTCGCAGCAGCTAGTGGAAGCACAGTAGGCAGCCATCGTGCAAACCTGCAGCCAGATGAGCTCATTAAGTAAAAGTCAGCAGAGGGGAAAACAGCTTTCCCCTCGTCGTAGCACTTGATGGGCCAGGAGAAGTGGCCCGTGGGTGTTAAATACAGAATGACTTCATCTGGGCCAAGCTGACACTTTAACTTCCACTTTATTAATTGATCAAACAGTGGCATGGCTCCAAATATGGTCCAGTGTGGGTGTTTGTGAACCTAAAAAAAAGCCTCCAAAAGGATGGCAATTATTGTGATTACTTGGGATAGTTCAAATAAATTAACTGTGAGAAGAAAGCAAATAGGGTTAATTACATGTACTAGCAAGAGTAAAACATAGCAGAGCGTAGTATAGTACAGTATAGGGCTTCACAGTATAGTGCAAATATATTGTTACTGCATTTTCAACAACTTTAATTTCTGTGCTGCCAAGAAGTGTCCTGGTCTTCTTATCTCTGACTCTGTGTTGTTACAAAATACTAAAAGTTTCCTGGTTAGTTTTGATTTAATCCCAGTTTTGACCATCTTTTTTCATTAATTTGGTATACTATTTTTATATTTTATTAGTGGAGTGTAGTGTAGTATAGTACAGCATGGTATATGGTATGGTAGGGAATAGTTTAGTATGGTATGGTATTGTACAGTACAGTATGGTATATTAGTGTCCCAAAAATGCAAAATTATTTATCTGCATGCTTTGCCAAAATTGAGTAATATGACCTTTGTCCCATTCCATTTTATTTGTTGGCTTCCTTTCATGGCTCATTACCGTCCCATTTCAGATATATCTTCACGTTAAGATTACAGTAACTATAGCGATAATGCAAAATGTTACTTTACTTTCCCTTGTAATTAGTGTATTAGTTACTGCAAATGTTTGACCTTATTTCTCCTAATTAAGACATAACTAACCCTTAACACTACATGTTGTTACCCTCTTTATGACTCTGGTATAAATATATCTACATTTTCAAATCTGTGGCAATGGTTCTATGCCATGAAAATGTCTTTGCGAAAATATATTACATTATACATCACACTAATCCAGATGGAACATATTTTGTGCGATAAAACTTCAAAGCCATTTTCCTTAGTTTCACCTTTACCACAGATCCTGTACTCTGTACCTCTGTAGGGCAGTATAGCCTAGTATAGTCATTATATCATATTAATAGTAAAGACATATTTGTATCTATCTCTGTGTGCAGTCTGTGGTGGGTGAGCCCCTGAATGTTATTTACACAACAGCTGGTGATGAAATAATGAAATCAAGATGATGAAACATATGTAATATAAGCCAATTACAGTGTTGCTAATGTCATTTACTGTGCCTCTGTAAGCTATTGTACGTCCCATTCATTTAGAATCAGGCCATGAAATAAACACTATTAACATTCCACGATGTACATTTCATCAATAAATTGACTGCGATGAAAAAAGAGAATAGAATAAGCTTGTCAAAGTCAGAATTACAGTTCCAGGGACCGTCTCTCAGCGTGAGAACTGAAGAAGAGTTAAAACAGGCTTTCAAAAGGCTGGCCCTGGGCCTATTTTTCATATCTTAAGAATTCACACAAAGATTGATGAAAAATGGATGCAAATGATCCTGGGAGAGGTGGGGTAGGGGGGGATTATCGAACGAGCCCACATCAAGCTTCTCAGAATTCGCACATCTAAGGACCCCAGTGTGTAAAAAGCCTTGGCTCGGGCTTTTAACCCCTCATTGAAAAGCTAAGGCTACACTGGTTTGGTCACAGGCTCAAGGTGACTCTGAGGAGATGGTGGCGATCAAATAATGTTGATTCTCTTGGTGATTTTGTGCTCATTCCATAAAGAGCGAGACATTACCTGGTCGTCTGTAGGCTGCTCCATTTAAATATACAAGCAGGAATCCTTTTATATGATTCAAGGCTGGAGGAAAAAAGGCTCCGCTCAGAGATAAGCTCCGCAGCAAACCACAGATTACCTTTTCCTCTGTCGATATGGAATAATGTATCCATTTCAACATCTCAGACAGCACAAGTTCAAGCTACTCTCTATAAAGAGTTGCCAAGAACCACTTGAAATTAAACTTGAAATGTCAGCTAGGCCATGGATTTAATGTGCTTTTTTATACAATACGTGCTGCCGAGTCCTGAGAGAATATTCGTATACTTCAGTACTAAACAATGATAAGACAACTCTGAATTTCTTTGGGTACTTCACGATGGAGTATTAAGGCCACACTAAATGTTTAATATTAATACTACAATAGCACAAACATAACATTACAACATGAAAAAGTTGCAGTTTTCCCAAGATTAAAATGGATTTGCATTTGAGATTAATATTAAAGCTATATTACACCAGTTTATATAATACAGTTATGTACAGTATGTATTATATGTTACACTATATATTGCACAGTTGTGGCATCCTTTGTCTGGATTTAAGTAAAAAACAAACCAAAAAGGTTTATATCTAATATTTTATGCCAACCATCTGATATTAAGGGTCAGCTGCACACCTCTTGGTTTTAGACAAATAAAGTGCCATGAAAAAGTGCCTCCTTCCTGCTCTATACTTAAATGTTTCAGTCAAATACATGTAAATATTAGACAAAGATAACTTAAGTAAACACAAAATGTAGTGATGATTTTATTCATTAAGGGAAAAAAGCTATACAAACCCACCTAGTGAAAAAGTAGTTGCCCCCCTTGTTAAATCATGAATTAACAGATGAGAAACAAATTATTGACATCTATCAGTCTGGAAAGGGTTACAGAGCCATTTCTAAAGCTTTGGGACTCTATCCATCCACTGTGAGAGCCATTATCCACAAATGGAGAAAATGGTGAACTGTCGAGGATTCCCCAACCACAGAAAGGTCACAAAGAGCCCACAACAACATCAAAAGAACTACAGGCCTCACTTGGCTCAGTTGAGGTCAGAGTTTTATGACTCAACCATAAGAAAGAGACGGGGCAAAAATGGCATCCATAGCAGAGTTCCAAGGCAAAAACCACTACTGACCAAAAAGAACATAAAGGCTTATCTCATTATCGGCAAAAAAGCATCTTGATGATCACCAAGACTTTTGGGAAAATATTCTGTGGACAAACAAGACAAAAGTTGAACTTTTTGGAAGGTTACATCTGGAGTAAAAGTAACACAGCATTTCAGAAAAAAAACCCATCATACAAACATTTAAATATTGTGAAGGTAGCTGCTTTGATGCTTCAGGACATGGGTGACTTGCTGTGATTGCTGCAACGATGAATTCTGCTCTTTAACAAAAAACAAACAAACAAACAAAAAAAAAAACATCAAGGAGAATGTCTGGGCATCAGTTTGTGGTTCTGCAGCAGGACAATGATCCAAAACACCGACGAGTCCACCTATGAAGGGCTTAAAAAAACAAAATGAAGGTTTTGGAGAGGCCTAGTCACAGTCAGGACTTGAATCTGATTGAGATGCTGTGACATGATCTTAAAAAGTCACTTCATGCTCAAAAACCTCCAATGTGGCTGAATTAAAACAATTCTGAGTAGAAGATTGGGCCCAAATAATAAAATCACTTAAAAACAGCACTTTGTGTTTACTTGAGTTACTTAAATTTGTTTGATTCTGAATATTTAATAAAAAACAAAAATAATTTTAATAAATTTTTAGACAGTAATCCAGTGTAATCTAGTCCTATAAGAAAAGATAGGACTGCACGAAAGGTGTGCACCAACAATCCTGGTTTTGTAATGATAGGTGTGTGCCATCCTTGTTTTAATAATACTTGTGTTATTAAAATATTACTGAACTGATCATTCCTGGGTCTGTCTGGAGTTGTGGGTCGAAAAGAGAGATGAACAAATTGTCACACGCATCAAAATTGTAGTGCTTACCATGTGTGCTGACTAATCTGGTATGAATTATTACTGCCTTCTGCTGTCATTCTCCTTGGTCTCACTTCCTGTTTTCTGTTTAAACCATCATTATCCTACAAAAGCAAAACTGCCAAAAACAAATCTGTAATAAAATCTGATTATAATATAATAGTGAAAAAAGAAATAAGCCATAAACTAAAAGCCCAGATGTTCCTCTAATTCAAATTTATCATCGTTGCAACATCTGCACATTTATCCAAGTCTCAAAGACTGCAAATATTGGCCAGTCAGATGGAACAGTAAATTGAAGAAAAAAAGAAAAAAAAAGGTAGCACCATTGGAGTGGGCAGAATTAATCAATATTCTCCAATTCAGCAAATGACTATTACAACTATTACCCAAAACGCTTCTATTACAAATGCATGAAACTTGCAAAAACAAATTATATACAACAGTAAACAACCGTCTCTCCAGTTGGACGTCTTTTTTAGCTTTAGAAGTGAAACTGTTCCAACCCAGACTGACTAACAGCCGTGATAAAGATGCAAAGGGGAGAATCTGGCAGCCAGACTGGAAATGTATCTTTGCTCTGCTAGCCTGTATCCGTCAGATCCTGTCAAACTAATAAGAACATCAGTGTGAGACTCTGGCTGATAGCGGGGCGGCTTGATTAAAAACAAGCTTGTATTCCACACTGGGAGATTCGCGGCTGTAGCCTGTGAGCTTCATTTCCTTTTAAACGGAGTAGTGGAGGAGCCCCGACACTTCCAAACAACCTGCGAGAGGCGGAGAAGACAAATGAACTGGCGATGACATTGCAGCGCTCCTTTGGGCTTTTACAAATGACTCCTCATATGCCTCCCTGTTGTGGCATATGTCTGCACCATGTCTAATGAGTGCTTCTGATACGCACAGTTCAATAACTAATGAAAGTGGAGCCGTGTTCTCTTATTAGAGCCCCATGCCTGACACTTTGCGCGGTGTAATGGTGGAAAACTGCTGCACAGGACCACACGCCTATTAAACACACCATCAAAGAAGTCATTTGATAGACTTTCGGAAGCTGGTGTCTGGTATAGTGGGTATAAAAAGCACCTAGTCATTATTTTGAGAAAGGGTGTCAAAAACTTTGCGACACCGAGTCATAATATTGAGAAAGTATGTTAACAATTCGAGATACGGAGCAAAAAAAAGTCAGAATATTGATCAATTCAGCTCATTTCTTGAAATGCTAAGTAAATATTGAGAAACTAAGTTCAATTTTTAAGCAGACACATGGAGGTGAAGGTGGGTTGAGTAGTTTTGGGGCTTTAAAAAAACAGGAACAAAACCAACTTAATTCATAAGTGTCTTAACCTTCAAGCTAGAGATTGAATGTGTTTCTTCTCCAGTAGTGCTCACTTTGTCTGCTCTGGGTAGAAACAACAGGAAGTAATAAAGGATTATAAGTAATAATGGACGGCATACTTTACTACCTGCTATGACTGCAATTCCTTCTGTCCGTAATTCAAGGTTTTTGAAGGTCCGTAATTCAAGGTTTTTGTTCCTCAGTCCGTATAACAACAGCGCACAGTTTGCAAGTTTTAATGTCTCAATATAAATCGCTTAGAAGCTTGATATTTTTAGTTTGTTTGCCAATACTATGACCTATCTCAAAGGTTTACATAGTTTCTCAAAATTACAACTTGGTATTGCCAGATTTTTTTCTTAATTGTCAATATTATGACTTAATATCTCAGGATTTGTACTTCATTGTTAAAATTGCGACTTAGTATTTTCATATTTATACATAATTGTCAATATTGTGACTCGAGATTTTTTACTTAACTGTCAATTCTTGGTATCTTGCAGGTTTTTCGACGAAATTATAATCAGATGTGTTCAATATTATGACTTCCTTGATCTTTTTATGTCAGTGGCAGAAACTTCTCAACTGTAACTGGTGCTATTGAATCTGTGCTTACTTTTTGCGAGCAGAACCACAAGGAGAGACAATTACTGGAGCTTACAAACAGCAAATATCAATGGCTTTGGTGTGCACCGTTAGACAACAGCCTCCTCACTTAAATCCTTTCATGTTTCCCCTCACATTTTTGTAATTAGCTAAAAATATGAGCATAACCAAAGCCTGCCAACTCTGTGACATCGAATCATAAGTCATACAGCATTAAAATTCAATAACTGTCAGGGCCGGTCTAAAGGTAAAATCAAGAGCGGTTGTGGAAACTTCACTTCCCATTAATAGCTCATGCTACGCTTTGGAAATATCAGATGAACACTGAACTGAGCGCTATTGTGGCGCGAGATGTAATGTGACGTATTGTGATCATGACTTTAGATCTTCAGCACATCACGCGGTGTCACTCGGTTGAAAAAAAATAAAAGGGTGTCGGCTTCCTCATCGACTTTTCTATTCATATTATTCTAATGCATTCCACTCTCAGTCCAATCCCTTATCCAGCGTGCTCATCCATCAAACTTGTCTTCATAGGTCAACATCATATACACTATACATTCATAAAAGGGCACTTTGTATAATTGATAAGCTTCTCCTACATTAAAGAGCTATTATTAATCTCTCTTTCACACTGGAGCTGTTTGGGCCGCTTTAATTGAATTCCAGTCCAGTTTTGTAGTCAGTTTGTCTGGTGAGATGTAAAGGCTCATTTAAAACCGAGTGCTGAGCTTTGTTTGTGCTTGAGAAGTGAAGCTAACAGTCTCTAACCAAAATGTGGCCTTCTAAACAAAAAAATAGTCTGATCTGTGTGGATTTGAGTTGGATTTCTAGGGGACAGTGACAACCAGACATAGAATAAACTGCCTCTTGATGCAATTAAATATATACACACTGATTAGGTCCAACAGGATTACTAGTACCAAGTAGAAATGTGTAGTTTACATTTTTAAGGTGATAAGTCATTATATTTAGTAATTAAGTAAAAAAGATATAGAAAATTTTGAGAAAAAAAGTGCAAACGTTGTGCAACTAGGTCATTATTTCGAGAAACCAATGACAAACAAGTACGACTTTCAAGATACTAAGTACTAATTGACAACTAAGTAAAAGTCTCGAAATACCAGCATTTTGACATCTTGAGTAAGTATTTTGACATAAGTTAAAAAGGAAACAAAGTCAAAATGTTACGATACAAATTCAAAATCAAGTCAGAAATGTGGTCAAATTTCAAAGTCACTATTTTGACAGTATGTTGAATTTCAAAGTTACAAAATCATTATTTCTACAAAGTATAAAATGCTGTGATTGGAGGGTATTCTAGAACAATCTAACAGTGAATGTGAAAGTGAATGGGTGAGGCTGGTCATGCTAACCTACAGTATAGGAATAAAATGACAATGTACATTATGTTCAATAAAAAATAAAAATGCGTTATTAGAAATAATTACAGATTTAATTAAGCTCAATCTATAATAACATGGTTTTGAGTGCTAAACGTATATACAAACAAGTATGACTCCTGTGGTGTCACTTTACTGTAAATCTATCCTAATAAAACAAGTATCAGAGTTCACTTTACCTAAGTGATCACACTGATTAAATTACACTCTAATGCGTTTTAAATTGAACATGCATTTTAATGTTTTCACTTCCCATATGAGTTTTTAGACTACATTTTATTTCTGAAATCATGCTTTTACTATTTGCTTCAATTCACATTTTAGAATATGCAGTGCATCACAGCTTCTTTTAATGTGGGTACATTTATACAGAAAGAAGCAGCTTGAGTTGGATATAAATCTTGATGTGAGGTACTGTGGGGGGTAAAATGTAGAATTTCCTCTAAGTTGAAAAGCGTACACTTTATAAAATACATTTGAAATGCTATCTTTTTCACTTGGATGTGAAAACTAAAAAGGAGGATTACTCAGTCGAGGCATATCTTTTCAAAACACTTCTGCGCTTAGTGTCTGACTTTACACACACCCCAAAAAATTAGATTGAAATGTATTTCTGTTTTGGTAAAAAAAAAAAAACTCCAGGACATTATCAGTGAGGAGTTACCTGCAGAAATTCTAACCAGGATTAAATGAAACTCAGGGTGTGTTTATAGTGTGAACGGTGCTATATGAAATTTCTGAGACCTTTTGGAAATGTGGGTCTCAGTCCACTTCCAACTGAAATACGAACACCATATGAAGCAGACCAAAAGGAGGATGTGCGTGACAAGATGAGACAAAAATACAAAAAATATTTAAAATCACATAACTTGATATCTGCCAGAGAGCTGAAAATGATGTGGTTGTTGAAATAAAACAAAATTGGATCAATGAGGAGCTAAAATGTCTCATTAGTGATCCTAGCAAATGACCCAAATGAACAACTACTAAAAACTAAGATAATGCCCATCACATTTAAAACATCCTTGGGGGTTTTTTTTTTTTTTTTTTTTTTTTTTTTTTTTTTTTTTTTTTTTGTTTTTTTTTTTTTTTTTTGGGGGGGGGGGGGGGGGGGGGGGGAGGAAATTTTTAAAAAAAAAAAAGGGGGGGGGGGGGGGCCCCGGCCAACCAGACAATTTGTCTGTCTTTACATCTTTGTGACTGGTTCTTTACAGTTTAGCTCACTGGTTAGAGTGCTTGCTTTATAGCATTGGACAAAAATATCTTTGCTAAAAATTAAAAAAATATTGTTCTATTTTGTTCAAATATGTCCCTAACTTCTATGTGTAAAAAATAATCAAATTAAATATGAAACAGAACCAGCTGTCAGTGTGCAGGCTGCCAGTTGAAATTATTTATGCTATTCTACTGAGCATATATCTGTAAAATGATAATGAAAGACTCACCAGCCAAAAACTACAGCATTTTCCTGAGTAAAGAGTAGTTTCTTTGGCAAAATAAACATAAACTTACATTAAAACTGTGAGAGCAAAGCAGGCCAAGATGTTTTACTCGCAAACTAACCGGTCCTGGTACAACGCAGGCCAAGCAGCTGTAGTAGTTGTACGTGTTGTACCTGGAGTAGTTAAAGAGGCGGCTGTCCCACAGGCTGTGCTCCCCTCGCGGCGGATCGTGGAAGAAACAGGAGTCGGACCCGTCGAAGCGGTTCAGTCCGTCCTCGGTGTTCTTGGAGGCGTGGCTGTGCACAACGTCCAGCAGAACCATGATGCCCATGGAGTGAGCCACGTCTATCAGCTGCTTCAGCTCATCTGGAGTCCCATAACGGCTGCACACACAAACATGGACACGAAAGTCATTGATTAATATTTAAACTTGTTTGATGATCTGAAACATTTGTTTGACAAATATACAGAGGCTTGTAATGTGGCCTGCCATTGCCAAGGGCCATATCGACTTGCACAATAATATTATAGCCTTTTATTTTTTACAAATCTAAATCTAGAGCTCTCATATTACAAACCATTATTTTTGTGAGCAGTGCTGTAATGCTGTGGGTAAATGCCTCATGTTACACTGGAGAGTGCCTTTTATTACATACTAATGGGAGCTGAAACTTTTTTTCAAACTTGTACAGCATATTTAACTATATTATTATCCTGAAATAACTGAAATGAAATGTCCACAATAAAGCGATGTCATCAGTTTGGTCATTTATCAAGATTTTCCAGGACTTTCTGAAATATGTATTAATAATAGAGTCACTCTGTAGGATTGTTGCTTTCCAAATAGCAGTGAGACAGAATGTGACAACTATTTGCTGAAGTTGAACCATTTTACTTCTATGTATCTTGTAATGTTATGTTCTTAAGCTCATTTGTGCATTGCTATCATTTGTAGGATTTGTGTCAGCTTGACAAGATGTCAATTTTACTATATGTTGTTGACAGAGGATGCCAGAAAAGCAACAGAAGTTACACACAGCATAATTCCATTGTGGGTCGTGTGCATCTGTTTGGCACAGTGCACTTATAGAGGCATATCTTTTTTATTGTTAAAAGAGAAACAAAGTGCCTTAAATAAGGTTACCACTTTGGTCATCCCTGTATTGCATCTGTGTAGTAAGGTTAATGAAATCAGCCATGAGGCATGTTTCCTCAAATGAAGCATGTCTTTTTGTTGTACACTCATATTCAAACAAAAATCATATTCTCATTTTAATTTTATTGCCACAGACACTCACTCTGTGTTTACCTACTCCCATAAAAACAATATAATATCCCTGAGTAAACAGAAAAATATTATTTTACCTAAAGGTCACGTACTATCAATGGTTTTCTGTAATTTTCAATATTGTGGCCATAATAAAAGCCCTTATTATTGTATACCATACCATTCTTAGAGTTATCAATATGCCTCAGTGCTATATAAACACACCAACTCAAACTGCACACACTGCCAATAATATCCCTGCCGCCCTTCTATCTATGTGTATCTCAGCTTTCCCTCAGCTCAGGGCTCGTGGCGGCAGCGTTACCCGCTTCCCGCCATTCAATCGCTCGGGTTTTAAATGACACTGAGGGATCAATCATGGGTGAAATTACACTACATTACACTTTGGGTTTATGCTCTACTCTAAGGAAAGCGAAAGGGATCTCTGCAAGAAGATAAATGCTGCCTCGGGTCCACCTTTATCAAAGACTCCCTCCGTTCTCTGGATTAACACTAAACGTATTTGAAGAGATTAAGAGTGGTGTGGCACGTCCCTAACCTTCGTCTGAGGTGAGCGCTTTGTGGAGAAGGAAGTTGCTCAGAGTTGTAGTGCCAATCAGAGAAGGTTGTTTTTAGCATATAATCATTCCATTTCAAGTGTAAGGCAAAGGTATTTACGATGCTGAAAGATCGGATGTGACAGTTTTTGGCTGCCTATAACCTTACATCAAGAAAATAGCGGTGGGAAGACGCATCAAACTAAGTAAGCAAAAAGAGGTATTGCTATAAATGTCAAAGCATCACTAAGGCCCTACTTCCCTGCAGCGAACATTCTTAGAGTTCAGACCAGTCTGTCTCAGAGTTGTCTGTTTCAGAAAGAAGTCAGTTCAGTCCACATTTAATCAAGAGTCCAATCACTCACAGTCCGTTAATTCAGAGTTCAAAGCTGCTGGAATAGGCTCCAATCAACTGCAACTCAAACAGGAATAAGCGCAAGAATAAATAAAAGAAATCAATTACCAGTGGAACCGAAAAAGATGATTTACCACGACAACAATAATCAAATGATCAAATGGAGGCTGTCATGTTAGAGAAGAGTAAAGTCAATATGTGACATATGTGGAAATTAGGATCCTACATTTATTTTAGACATAAGGAAGTAATATAGTAGCCTGGCTTGCCAAACCCTTTCACTTTCTGGAGTCATACTGAACTGGTGTTTGGTGGTATGTATTTCAAATTGCATTGGTCACTGCAAATGTTAGTCCCCCCCCCAAAAAAAAAAAAAAAGAGAAAAAAAAAAAAAAAAAAAAAAAAAAAAAAAAAAAAAAAAAAAAAAAAAAAAAAAAAAACAAAAAAAAAGGAAGAAAAAACCCCCCCCCAAAAAAAAAAAAAAAAAAAAAAAAAAAAATATAAAAAAACAAAACCGGCAAAAAAAAAAAAAAAAGAGAAAAAAAAAAACAAAAAAAAACACAAAAAAAAAAAGGAAACAACACAGAAAAAAGCTTTTACTGAACTCTGGTCTTGAGCAAGTTCCTCAATTAACAGAATTAATTTTAATAAAGACAATTGCACATTCTATAAGCAATTCCTCAGACATGAGTTGGTTTGACATACTTTTCACACTCTAGCTGCTTCTTGAAACTAGGTAAACTTTCTGAATTTCAAAACGCTAACTGTAGCAGCATGAGTAGACAGTTGTGTTAATCTGGCAAGAAATGTTTTGTCATGAGATGATTGTGTGGCCTGTTACTCAGAGTTATACATTGGAGAACCTGGTGAGTTTTACCTGGAGGCGGCAAAGAAACTTGTGATCTGGTATCCAAAGCTGGCATAGTAGGCATGCTCCATGATGGCCATCAACTGAATACAGTTGTAACCTGGACACAGAAGAGGAAAAAATGGACAAGAAGCAAAAGATATGGATTAATTCATGAAAAAAAAAATCCCTAAGAATATGAGACAATCTCAAATAGGTTTTCCATTAGTAATTTATGGGAATATCAAAATACAAAAAAGGGGGTTTCTGTCTGCAAGAAATATCAGCACAAATCCTCTAGGTATTACTCAAACAAATAGATATTGATTTATTTCTTTGATTTCAGTAGTTATTTTTAAATGCACTTTGAGCCATTTTGCAGCTTTACAGAAAACATATACATCCATAAAGTGTAAATCTCTCTTATTCTACATCAGAAGAAATGTAGAAAAAATATGGAGGTGAATGTATATGAATAAATTATCAATATTTAACACAAAAAGTTCACACAGTTTTTTACTTTTAATTCTACCAGCTCTAATTTTAATAAAATAGAATTTTCAGTCCTGAACAGAAGCGTTGGCCAATCACATGCTCGCTTCTGGAAAAAGGAGCACTCCCATTGGTGGACACTGCTTGTTAATAAGGAAGTAATGGCTACCTTTAAAATTAATAAAGTGTATATTCAGCACTAAATACATCTTTTTACACACAAAAAAAATGTTGAATTAATCTCCATCCACATACAACATTTTAGAAATGATGACAGAACATTCTACCAAGCCTGACAATCGCATTTAAGATTAGGAAATACCAGTTGTAAAAGAAAAGAGTGCGTTTACATGCACTTGAGTATCCCGGATTTGATTTAAAATCCTGATCCTGATTTCAGAAAACAAAACAGACCTGTAATTTGACAGCTGTTTATGAACTGAGCATGTCATTCAAATAACGCACAGTGAAACATGCAAGACATGAGTTGAAAGTCAAAAGGCAAAAGTAGCCGTTCTTTTCAAACTTTTATTAACAGATGGACTCTAGGCTTTTACTAGAACTACACCTAATGGGCACAAAGAAAAGTAATCATTTTTCATTCTGTAGTGGTGTTATATTTTGATTTAAATGCTAATTAACTGCTGTTATTAGCTGTGAAGAAGCCATGTGTTAACTCTTCATGACAGCAGGAGGCATGTTGTCGTCCTGGTGAGCCTTTAAGATCGGATCATTACATCTGGAGTTTTATTCTACTCTTCTTTTATCTCAACTTATCATTTTCAACAAACTTTATTCAAATCTATACATCTGTGTGATGTGTGGGCTCGGCATAACAATAACAATAAGTTAAAGACGGTTTTGACTTCTTCTAAACACTCACAGCGAAGCAAAAAAACAAAAACAAACAAAAAAGTCTCCACAGTTTTGCAAGTTTTCTCGACAATAATTTAACACAGCATCAACTTGGCAGCAACTTACTGCTATTTGACCCGTGTCAGTCGCTCTGTATATTTGGCAGCTCCAGGCAGTTTCTTTTTGACACGACGAGCGGCAGTATCCTAAAGACGAGATGTGGCCACAGGGAAGCAGAAGCTATCAGAGTTGGGAGGTCATGTAGAACATTTGAAAAAAAAAACAAAAAACAAAACAGCTCACCGAAAACTGCTTCTATAAGAGAACAACCGGCTTTTCAACTGCCATTGACAGCTTCGGAGTAAGGCCCTGAGGTTTTTCACTGTTATGTGGAGCGCATTTATTTATTTATATTACATTCTTTTTTCAGACGAGGGGAAAAAAAAAGGAACTTCTAAAGTGTATGCAAGTGTGACAAAGCATTAGGGTGAAAGGAAGTTTCTCTTTTTATATTTATACACACGGCGTCAGAAAAAAAACGGAATGGCAGGCAAAGGCAGGCCGTCAGTGTTGAGACGCCACAGTTTAGCCTCCTGTGGGATGTTATTGTGCGGCTGCGGCAGGTAAGATTCTACTGACAGCATTTATCCCGGCACTTCCCGCACGATTCGTGCTCCACACAGAATGACAAAAGCAGAGGGGAGAGGAGTATTTATCAGATTGCTCCCGGTTTGTATCCGTGCCTTTTAATAATGTCAGTGCAGCGGGCTGCCTTTGAATGCTAAATAATGCCACACCTCGTATCACTGGATGTGCACCAGCCTTTTCAGGATCAGTTAAGTCGGGATAAGTCGGCATTTGAATAATGCTGTGTGCAGGCAGTGGGATTAAAGTAAAAACTAAGCACTAATAAGTCATATTTGTGGAAGAAATTGTTCTGTGAAGCAAATATGAAGCTCATTTTAAAGGGGCACTGTGGTAAAACGTCAGAGTATAGAGTTGAACAAAATGGAACACATCATGAACAGCCATGTTTTCATTCTGTATAACTTTCAAGTGAATTTCATGCTAGTCTATTCGCTGAACAATATTAACATGTTCTCTCGATGCTGGAGCTACTAGCAACAATTATTGAATTCAAACAATGCTAATGCAACACCGTTTGATGACATTTAGTCAGGCACGTCATTTAGTCTACCACGTCCCAACATAGTCTCAAAATTTTACAAAAATAGACAAGCAGAGAAAAGATTGTGTATATTATGTTTTTTCTAACTGCTGTTTGAATAGCTCAGTGTTCAGACTCTGTAACAGCTGCTGTTGAGTGAGTGCAAGAGCTAGAGTGTGGGTGGATGGCTTCTTTTGATACCAACCACAGAATTACTAGTAAAGGCATCAACTCAGAAAAGACAAGGGAGCAATGAGTTTAAGAATTAGGAAAGTCACTTT